>JAANSN010006435.1:0-10524 GCA_036850665.1 Dicranocentrus wangi | reverse complement strand
AAGGTACCGTTTCTTTCTAATAGCGAAGCGCCACAAATTTTCCTTTGATCACAGTACCAGTAACTAACATCCCCCTTCCCCCCACGTTTAGTGTACGCGTAACCTCTCCAAGCAACTTTCTTTGTCACTTTTGAATCACTGGACTGACAAACGTACATAACCAATTCCCCTTCCATCCTTACGATCTGAAGTACGAGATACGACACAAGTTGGAGTGAAGTGCATTTATCAGCAATGGAATGAATTAATGAATGAAATTATCTGGACTGGATAAAGGTAACCCTTTTGTATAGAGGACGAGGAATCTGAGCTGGAGTGTGAGTTGTTTCTATATACATACATATTGTAGTATGAAAGAAAACAAGTTTTGCCAAATGTTGGCGCGTCGTTGCCAAACATGATATGACTTGCCAAGGTGGTCAACTTGGTCTTTGGGTCTTTGTTCCACCCTAAAAAAGCCTAAAAACTTGCATCACCCGCATCCCTAAGGATCTATATCTGAACAGAACCCCAACTTTTTTTGGTAATCATAAATGGATAGACTGAAACACGAAGCCTCCAATAACAATACCACATTTAATTGTTCTTTATCAATCAGTGTAGTAATCTATTTCTCGGAATACCGAACGGAGCCTAAAACTACATATTAGACTCACCTTGCCCTTGAAGTCACAGTAATGAGAGGCATGTCGGTGGTACTCTTGGTCTGGGTGATTTTGTTGAGGACTACTAGGAACCCAAGTGTGATGGCCAAGCTCCATCCGACCCTTTCCTTCTACGTATCCATCACGGATGTCAGCATTGTCTTCAAAGGTAACATGACGGAGACCGGACGACAACTTGTCTNGTAACATGACGCAGACCGGACGACAACTTGTCTTCATTGCCCTGTAGTTCTTTGCTTCGTTCTAGGTAAAACGATTCTGTTAACAGGTGGGATATGGGCATTTTGTCAAAATTCCAGGGATTTGCATGTAAATTATTGTATATGACCCAGACAATTAAAGGATCGAGTTGACAGCAACAATAGACCCAAATACAGTTTATTTGCCCTTATAACTTAGTAAAAACCTCGTACATTTTGCAAAAAATCGTTGATGCAAGGTTTGTGATTGTGGTTCAAGATTTACTTGTTTTTGTGGTTTTACTTCCTCCGTATAAATAATACAACTTTGTTTGTAGAGTTGCATTTATGTTTTCATGCCTGTTCAACTAGTTGAGTTGGTGTATCTACTTGGTATGGATAAAAAGAATCTGCTTGCACCGGATGTGGGAATGGACTGTGGGCAAAGAAAATCCTGAATTTGGGTTACATTCCCACAAAACGAAGATTTAAAAAATACATGTATAATAATACGATTGACGAAAATAAGTTAAGTAGTTTGTCTTCACTCTTTTATATGTATTTCCAATCCAAGGCCTACTTTGATTCCTCTAATGAAATGGACAATGTCTTTGTGAAGGCGATGATACTAATGCGCAAATCAATCAGCGTTTCATTTAATCATATCATAAGCTTAGGTATATAATTGCAGATATGTATATGGATTTAAGGATTCCTGGACAGAGTATGTAGAACAAAAGTAAGTCGAATTGCGGTTAGGTAATTTTAGCAATCAATTCGAGTTCTTCAAGCTGCTTACAACTTTATGCATAACAAGAGTAGACCACTATAGTTGATTGGATACCAGAGATGCACTAGAGGACTGCAAGTTCATTGGTAGTTGCATAAAAATGAATGTTCTTTCTATCATAAATAGAAATGCTCCTCGTAATCCGGAAAATCCCGACTCGTAGACAGAGACAGAAGGAGAGGTACGCAACGAATCTGGAACTGGTTGAAAGTACTGACTGAAGAAAATACACTGGGGTCAATAGCATACTGTTAATGCGTAAACAATTTTACGTGATTACTGATGACTCAAATGGACCAATTTGTTTCCATCTTGTTATTTTACAAAGCATTGCATTCTTCTATTATTTGAAATGTTGACGATATGAGCTCATGGAATGGAAACGTGATCTAGGCATTCGACTTCATCCGAGTATTTGAAGGTAAACGATTAACTTGTTGTAAGGTAAGGTAAGGTAATTAGGCTTCGCTTTCTAAAATGCTATAATGATGTGAGGATGGAATAGAAAAATTCTTTAAATCGCGAAACAACTTTCCCGTCTTTTATTAGGAGCCATGTCCTACCCTACGTCAATCAAAAACAACACATTTGTTAATTCATATTATATTTCTACAACAAAGTACGTACACATTGAATTCAACTACAACTACACAATTAAATTATTATGCTACTGTCACAAATATAGGTAAAATACAATAAAGCACGAGGACATGGGCATTGTGCCTTTTCCAAATAACTCGCTACACAGGTTCCATACATTTATGAGTGTTTTAAAATGTACTTTAAAATAAGAATAAGTTGTAATGACGAGTAGGAGTAAATACGAGTGAGTCTATAATGCATGGGCAAAATGGACACTTTTTCACGACAAATTCAATAAAGCAGGGATAGCGACACAAGATATATTAAATTAGAAAGGTGTAAAATTCCTTGATAAATACTGATAACCCCTCTTAATTTTTAAGTAGAATTTGTAACATTGTCATTCCTCTAGCTCTACAGTATTCACTCAAATTAAATTATAAGGCAACAATTATGAAGGCGAATCTATAATCATAACCTCTCCTAACCTTTAAAAGAAACCTAGTGCAATAACCTATGTTATTAAACAAATGCGAATTATATTTAATATGCAATATTCAATCAATCCTATAAAGGTAAATTAATGTCTTTATTCATACAGACTGACTGACTAGGTTTGTACTATAACCAGACGGATAAATATTAAATAACAACATTTTATTGATCCGTCACCTCGAGTTATATACTCAATTCGTGTCAGTTCGATTAGAAAAGCCTTCCAGTATGGCACTGAAACTGCAAGCGTCCTTTTTAAATTAATGGACTTGTTACAATAATCTATATTATTACTCAAACTAGAAGTTATCTTCAAGCATTTTTGTCAATTTTTTTGTAGTAGTAATGGCTTCATCTACTGTTCAATTATGTCGGTCGCGATATCCAATACAGAAAGTTACCATCAGCAGAAAGTATTAAAGCATATTTTGGCTGTATAGAATAAAATATTTCACACGATTTCGGCAAAATAAATGCAGAATGAAAAAGAGACATGGTACTGCTGTGAATTATGCGACAAATTCAGTCAACAGTTTAGTTGGGTTTGGCTTTTGACAATTGTTCACAATTGTATAAGCTTACGGAAACCTTATTTGAAACCGTGGTTAAGTTAATTTATCTCGTCATGCTTATCCTAATTTTCTGCAATATCACAGATACAGAACATCAATGCGAACGTCCGACTCGCAGTAACATTTACGATTATGTATCGCCACTGGCCACATTTCACTGGTGTTTACTTTTGAATTACGAAAGCATGTTGATCATGGAATTGCTAATCGTAAGTGGAATGTGGAACCAGCACCAGACCTTCAGTGAACATTTAATTTAAACCCTTTTATGCATCTTGTAATTTGGCAGCTAGTACAATAATATTCTCGTTGGGGCATCGGGCACACAATTTCGAGATTAGCATTTTTTAAATAAAGTTATATAGAAACTTCCCACCACGACGTTTCCATTGTTGTTAGTGAGAATATGTAAAATTGCAATAAACTTCATCAGAAGTACACTAGCACACAAAAAATAGCACACTTCATCAGAGCTAGAGAAAGAAGCTTATTGGGAATAAAAATTAGATAAGGGTTTAATAAATGGATATATGTATCCGCATATATTTACATTCTATATATAGTGGTAATGCTTCACTGCCCCTTTCAATTAAGCATGTTTGCACAGATCTCATCGCTCATTAGAATTTTTTTAGTCTGACTCCAGCGCAAAGTGTCTGAAACAGAATCTACTCTGATGTTGAATGGGTTTTAATGTTTTAATAATACAATAGGTCTCCCACGCTCTTCTGTCTAATTATAAGTATAATAAGCCTGGAGTCTTTTTATGCAACAAATCTTATTCTAAACGAATATTTATACATACCCTATTTACTTAACATTTTTTGATAAGTTACGCTATGACTGTATCCGTGATTTTAATTACAGGATTACCAGCTAGGTGTTAGACATGAGTATAACTTTTCATACTTTGTCGCTTTCGACCTGTTTTTATGTATCATATCCCTAAAATATTTGCCAATCTACCCAACTTGTACTGTTATACATGTGAACTGTGCCTAGGAAGGTAGGGAAGCGTTCTCTGTACGTACGTAGAGCAAGAATTGATATTTTAAATTACGTATTTACGTAACCTGTTTCAGAAACCTTTTACCACGTTTTATCATGTTTTTTTGAAGTCATGGTCCACAATGTTCAGTCAACACCACTCCTGTCATTGAGAAGGTCAATTTTCTGTAATTTTCACTGGCACTATAAGCAAGAATATAATGGCAACTTTCGATGATAATTTGTGTAATCACATTTAGTGTGGAACAATAGGACATTTCATGTCGTATACGTAACTTTGTGCTTCTGCTTCTGAGCGTGTAGTCTGATGTCACTTACTACCAGTAGTCGGATATAACCAAAATAGGTAATATATGAATGATTTTCACCAGAGAGCGCACGGCTCCCTTTCATAACATTATTTATTTAAGGTTATTTTTTATAGGATTTCATTCGACTTCTCGTTTATTCAGCGGTTACAAACTTTCTGACCAGTAGTTACCACAATTATCAGTGCAAATGTCCAGATTTCTGATTACTAACATAATATGAAATGAAACCAAAAATTTGGCATAATAATAATATATGGGGGTATAATAAAGTAAGTATTTTCAGGTAGGAAAATTACAATTTTCTCACGTAATGTAAAGCTTAACTACCTATATATCACAGACAATAAAAGACTGTGCATACTTCACTCCCAAATCCTAGGTTGCACAAAAATCATATTTTAGCTCCGTAGGAACTCTAGACAATTGTACAAATGTTGCACATCAAACCAAGCAAGCAGATTCCAGTTAGGGATTCAGGGATACAGTATTTCTGTACTGATCATAAAAATGCAGTAATTGCCGTCATCAAAGATAAAAGAATGATTGTCGAGTGATGTTGAGCCGTTCTAAAAGGGAAAAATATGATAATAAAATATATTTGAGTCGCTTGTCTGGAGTTTTGGCCTCGGCATATTTTCCGTACCACCATCAACTACTAGAGAAAAACAAAACTAGGAGAGCAGCCTTGGGCAGGAAAATATTCTTCACACTCTGTTATATATACAAACGTATGTTCATGTTCATATTCTACAAGCTATTGTATTCATAATTTATGTAAATTATTATTAGCCATTGATTGCGGTTTGAATTGAAGTCTATGACTCATGACTAAAATTATACAAATGTAGGTGGTAGAGTTTGGTGACTGTTTTATGGGTCTGCTCCAAGGATCGCAACCATTTTCTTTTTTTCATCCGGTGGTAGTTTAATTCCAAGGTTTTCTGCATATTTTGCAAGTGCAGCTCGAAACATGTCTGGATATTTTTCAATGAAATTGTTGACCCAGGTATGCACTAATTTTGTTTGTGTGGGGGTACAGCTTTCGCACTGATCCTCTATAAATATCTTTTCCACTCGAGCTGAAACAAAACAAAATACGAGTAATAATTAGTAAGACTACTAGCATTAGCTATTTGCATGGGATTCGATTCCATAATAACATTTTTATGATGGTCTAGTTTCATCATCAGCTACTTTAAACCTGGTTATGATGTGAATTTATACGATAATTGTGTAAAGTAGCTTGTAATTGAGGTATTGCGTATTGTAGTTTATTTACAAGAACTATATACCTATGTGAAGTCAGTATGACGTCAAATCAGAAACACGCACAGCCTTGAACAATTAAAACTTTTTGTCCAGTTCAGGCGAGCTCCGAAATCAATAGATAGACCAGACTTTCTATAAGCATTATAATATGTTAATTAATGCTGCAGCATCGATCCCTGCTACTCCATGTAGAGTGCATGCAGATTTACAGGTGTCAGTAGCCACAGAAGATAAGTTTAGTTTAGTAGCACCTTTCGTAATCATTAAACACATTGAACTTAGTGCGTCTATTGCGTTGTATATTATTATTAGAACAACGACAAAAGGTAAATATTTATTTTATCCATGTTGGATGATCGTTCGGAATACGTGGGAATATTTTTAAAGTATATGTAAATCATGCATCTGCATACCAGGATTTGCTTTTATGGTGCATTGAAAGTTTGCCCAGCATAAAAAGTTAAACGAGTCACTCATTGTTCTACGTCATCTACGTACATACTCGAAAGCATAATCAAACAAATGTATTCTCTGAAAAGCTAAAAAAAAGTAAGCAAAAATAATATATCTACACGAAATAGCGTCTTTCACTCACCATAATAATGTGTGTGAAATGTAATATGCTATTCTAACAAAAGTATTTTTAAGTAGATTAGCATTTTAGGCATTTTATGCATTTCACTGGACACGTGGAAGGATTTACATACAAGGAAACTTGTTATCTACCCTTACATGTTAGTTGGATGAGCATTTAAACTACAAAATTCCACGGTACCCACCTCACCTCCCTCCAACAATAACACATTTGTGTACATTGCTGGCTGTCAAAATGTACGAAAATCATGGCATATCAAAACTGGGGAATGAAACGCTACCAGTAATTTTTCTTTCTACCAGGACTTTTTCCACGTATTCGTGATCTCACTTGAAAACTATGAATCAAAATTCTGATTTTCTAATAAACTTGCCAAAACCTAAATATGGCGAATACACCCACATCGCAGTAATAATTGCCTGTCCGTTCTCTCTGTCGCATTATATTTTATTTTTTAAAGGATGCGGATTGTGGGGATGTAGGGAACTTAAAAGAACCACAAAGCCGCACATCCCTGTAGAATAGGGTATGAATGAATGGATATCGATATTTAAATATTATTTTCCTCGTTGACTTTTTCTATACTGTCATTACTATCAATTATGCCCTCAAGAAAGGCGTGACTTTATAGTCCTCTCTTCCTTCCCATGTCTCCACGAAATGTATTTTTTAAAGCAAGTTGTTTATGATAAAAAATGGTAAATTAATATGATCTTGTGTTTTTGGCTCATGAATCATATATATACGTACAAACGATTTTTATGGGAAATGCGATGGAAGCATCACGTCGACATCGAGTCTGGCGTGCGGGCCCATTATTTTCAAACCCATCTGTTAAATGTTAGTTCAGGTTTAGGTGTGCTATGTTTCTAGTTTTTAATTTCCAGGCTTGAGTGAGAGGCAGGTAGAAGCTATCTTCACGTCGTGCTCGTACAGCGTATTATTTATGAAGTTGTGGTTGTGGTACACAATGATCTGAGCGATTGTCGTGAACACCGGCAGTAAACTACTATACCTACATACATGCCTCTTCAACCACTTAATATGCATGCACGATTATAACTCATGTTTGAAAACATAACAAGTATGAAACCGGGGAATTGTCGAAAATTGGAAAAGTTCAATAGGCAGCGCATCGTAGAGAAACACACACCGCTTCATAATCTATGACTAAATTCTATTTACCTAAGCAAGACAAGAAGGAAGAATGGAACGAAGACAGGACGACTACAAAACTACAACCTCAAACGAAATTACGACCTGATTCATTCAAACCGACGACGAAGAGTGCATGTAATGGAATAATCACTTTTTTCTTTGCTCAAAAACTGTTAATTGCTACTAGACCGTGATTATGAGAGTGATCAACAAGAAGATGAATGAATAGTCCAGTCCATTTCATATTTTTGTTCAGTTTTCTTCCTATTCTAATATCTTTCAAAGCATCATATCGTGATAGAGAGGAGTAGTGCGTTGCTAAAAAAAAATGCTTCCGTGTTCACTTCCATTTCCATTCTGGGTGTTGGTATGTGTTCCTATATTTTTTCCTATTCGTTGTTTACGAAACATATCCAATATGAATGATTAACGACAAATAAGTCACTACAAGATGAGCAGCCGACAGGCGCTGTAAATGCATATACACCTACATAATACAAATGTACATATATATTCCTTATTGCTATACTGGTCAGAACGAATTTTACAAAACTGCCCCTAACCTAACACTTTGACATAGGATGTTGGATTATATTCCGTTTTGACTATAGCTGTAGCGTGCAAAAAAGTGCACTATACGAAAATCAGGATACGTAGCCCAAAACGTAAATGAACGCGAAATAATCAACTTAAAAAATTCCGCTGGCAAGGTTAACAACAATACTCGCGTCAACTTTTATTCGTGGTCTAACACTCGTTCTTTTGATATGCAAGTTGAAGTTGTAGTTATACTATAGAAAGACGAAAATCGTGTTCTCTAATGCCTACCAAATCTAACGCATTCTTTAAAATAACGCCGCTATCCATCTAACACTTTTGCTGGATCAATGAAACTATCTTGCACTTCAGCACTTGACTATGACCTGTTAGTCAAAAACACTACTAGTGTTAGATGCCAGTTTTCCGGATATTTCATCTCATAATGATTATCAATTTATCATTCATGCTGTGTGGACGTTATAGGGTAGACTAGACTAAATAATTTACACCCAATTGAAAACGTGGCATTGACTATGTTCACATGTTTCTCTACGGTTCTGTAATTTTTGCATATAGTTTGCCTTATTACAGACAGGCACAACCTATGGTTGTGTGTCCAGTCCTCGGCAATTTGTCTCTACTGAATTCTTCACCCATAACCTCGTATGTGTAAAGCTTTTGCACAAGATTCTATACTCCACCATTTCCTGTGACTGGATTTCCTTCCTGATTTCTGTCATCGACATATCCCATCGTCTACTTTACAATAATTACAATGCGGGGAAGGATATTATATTATTGTGGTGGCTTTGTGAACAGGTATTGAATGACTTCTGATGAATGACTTTTTGATCTAGTGTTTCATCACACGTCTTTTGCACAAGATTCTATACTCCACCATTTCCTGTGACTGGATTTCCTTCCTGATTTCTGTCATCGACATATCCCATCGTCTACTTTACAATAATTACAACGCAGGGAAGGATATTATATTATTGTGGTGGCTTTGTGAACAGGTATTGAATGACTTTTTGATCTAGTGTTTCATCACACGCAAGTAGCTACACATATATCACGTATTCAGATATGTAACTGTAAATTACACTTGTAAATTGTAGTATAATCTGTATGGAAATATTTTCATAAGAAATTGCTGTAGGACTACTATGAGCGTCGTAATTTTTTATTGCATTATTTTTTCATTCAATATCCTTTTTTCTCGCCGATTTTTGCACATATTCTAAAAGGCATAAAAATAATGGCCCAATCACTCGAACCGAGCCTAACAGAACTTGTCTTTTATTATTGCTTTCAGTTTCAGACCAAACAATCAGGTAAATGAAAGATCAGGTAATCGGCACGTGCAGGTCAAAAACAATCTCATCACAATTTTAGCTTAATAGTCACACTCTTTCTACCTACCTGACGACTTGCTTGACCGGAATACTTAGTTTGTAAATATGTAAAGATAATTTCCCATCTTAACACAGCACTTTATGTATTAATATTACCTAATACAGACATGTTTTGTAAAATTGAAGCATATCAATGAGAATAAAACTGGATACAAACAAATAGAAAAGTCTTCATGGAAGTCACACAAGAGAGTATATTTTATCTCACGCTTGTGTTTGATATGATGAACGTAAGTGAATGAAGTGCTCAAGATCGTGAATAGAAGGTTAAGGTGAAGGTTGCGCTATATACCTAATATGCTATATTAAATCGACAACAAAATGAATCGTTTGCAGGACAAATGCCTCAACATCAACATCTAAAAATTGTTTGCTAGTGTTGGCTACGAAGCCCATAAAACTAGTACGAAACAATATTTATGCTACCTTTGGAGTTGACTTCCAAAATGTAAATATTATATAGGTATATTGTAACATTTGACATATTTGCATCCACAAGCGAAGTGAGCAAGGAGTTACTGTACCATGTAAACTTATATCTTTATGTTTGCAGTATGAGATGATGAACTAGCGGGTTGCACATTACGGTACCTACAATTTCTCATAAACACTTTAATTAGCGTTTAGGAAAATGCACTTCCAATTTTGATTTTTCTCATCCATTCCTCACGCTCACGCGTAATTGAAACTTATCGTGTAATCTTAAGCTGAAGCTGAAGAGTATTTTAAGGAAAAACAAAAAAAAAGGAAAATAAACTTTAATGGTTATATGAACTCCCTGGAATGGAGCAATGTAGCGTTTTCATCACGCATGCAAAAAACCGGGAAGTTGTGTAAATGAGAAATTCACTACGAAATTTACTCACGCACATAGGGAATCAGCGATAATGTAGTTGATATTATCTACACCTTCATAAGAATTTTTCATAACCCAATATATAATAT
>JAANSN010006434.1:0-10525 GCA_036850665.1 Dicranocentrus wangi | reverse complement strand
TTTGTCATCAAGCAGACTGACTAGTTTTTTTTATTTACTAAAAAATGTTATTTTTGGGGATAATCTTCTGTGAGTGCACATTTTTTTGTCATGTGTTATGTCCCTATTTCGACTTTTCGGACCTAGCTCGGTTTACTCTTACTCACACCTTCATAGTTCAGTCCTGTGTTTATGGTCAAACTCTGCTCCGACCGGATTAGGATTGGACTTGGACTACTGAAACTGAACAAAAGACAGTTTTATGCTTTTGGATCCCAGACTCATCATCAACTATGAGAGGAAGCGGACTAAAGTACCTCAATCAAAGTACTTCACTCCAGGTACATATATACCTTGCTTGCTTGAAAATGTCGTGTCCTCCTCTGACATCGGATGTGGTAGGGAGAGCGAAAGGAGAACAGGGTGCAAGGCATGTAGAGACAAAAAAGCGTTTAGGAAACCGATTGCGACGAAAAAAAATTCCAAACATATTTTCAGAAAAGCATTCAAGACATTTTTATCTCCAACGGACGACTGGCTAGATTCTAACACTGCATATGTTTCGTCTAGAGCAGAGCCAGCAAAAAACTCTCTATTCGTTTCAGACGGAGTGCAACTGGAAACTGTATACATTAATTTGACTGTTGCAACTCTGTTTATGTTTTTAATTTGTGTCCGGTATATTTAGCTGAGCAAAAAGGTATTAAGAATTTGACATGAAACATTTTTTAATTGAATTTTATCCGACCTTGTAGCAAATTTTGTGTGGAATCTTATTATTTCATCTTATGCTTTACCCAATTTACTTATATGATCTTAAAATTAAAAAATATTTAAACTTCATTAATTAGCTAATAATAGTAATTACAAGAAACATAGCTCGTACAGTCTTATTTCAAAGGGCATTTTAGAAAAATCTAGAGTCAGTTTCGACAGTGAACAGTGTAAAATAAAATGTGTTTTATGGTATATATCATGTGCCGTGCATTATTATGATTATTATTCGTCAGTCAAACGCAAACGCAATTATTATTTGCTGTCTCAGACTCACTCCGAAAGGAACAAAGGGAGAGGGAGAGAGGAAACATGAAATTAATGATGTTGTTGAGTTTCACGTTGCCCCATCAACGTAGCGCCATTGCATTACCTGAACAGCTCGATATGTCTAGCTTAAAAAAGGTAAACAAAAACAACAACAAAACAAGCTGATTACGAGTGAGCGTGTCTCGAAAGGAATCTAAAACGTAAAAAGTGTCCAGTGTCCATTCTTAATTCTTATAAATTTTTGTCAATCCATTTCATTTCATAAAGTAAAAGTAGAGTAAACCTTAATTACTAAATGGTGTGATGATTGGGCTTGTTATTTAAAGGCGAAGGTAAATTCCACCACTGTCATCTGCCACCTGACCTGCCACGACCACGACACGACGACTGACTGAGGGTCAACAAAAAAAGTCAACAGTTGGTGGAAGATTTGATTGAGTTTTTTTAATCTTGGTGATGTATACTATGCAATGATGATTAGACAAGTGACAAGTAAGGATGGATCCGGTAGAAAGCGACAAAGGGAGGAGGAGGAGGAGGAGGAGGAGGAGGAGGAGGAGGATGAAGGAAAGCAAGCAGGTCCAAGTAAAAAAGATGCCGTCGTCGTCGTCCACCCCCAACCACATCCTCCTCCTCCAATTTCTAATTATTGTGGCATCAATAGCTGTAATAATCCCATGTTGAATGACGTGGTAAGAAGCTCTCTCTCTCTCTCTCTCTGGAATAATGACAAAGTTTTTAGCTTTCGGATTTTAATTTATTTGATTGATTGATGCACAATCAATGCGTTTTTTTTAGATTTTGAAAAACCTGTTTGAACTTGTCGACAGTCACCAACAACTGAACACATTCCGCGAGGTTTCCAGCCAGTGGTATCGACAATCCCTTCCAGCATGGCACAAAAATGGACCACCGAAAAGGCTCGGAAGCTTCGACTCACTATCCAAATTTGTAGAACATGTACAACATGAAGGTACTAACTGTTCGAGAATAGATGGGATTAGGCGCTACCCGAAAATTTATCTGGATTGTGACGACGGAGGGATGGAGGAATATCAGGAACCACCTCATAATACGTTTTGGAAGCTGGGTGGCGGCCGGTGGCTGACCCATTTGACTATTCATTGGCTAATCATTAGTCTTCCGGACTTGGGCAACCTTACCTGCAGCTTCACTCCCAAGTTGGAATACCTGGACGTGGAGTTCGAGCCTGTTCCAATGAAAGACTGGGGGCGGAATAATGATGAAAATTGTCGGGGAAGAGAAGAATGTTGTAATAAGAATTTGAAGGAGTTCCATGTTGATTTCATCGGTGAATATGTCGGGGCTGGGGTAGGACAGTTAGGAGACTGGAAAAATCTATTAGACCACTATCCAAAGTTGGAGGTAATAAGAGTACACACACCTGAATGATTTGTTGACGGTAGTTTGGGATTAATTAGCAAAATTAAAATTAACAAACCTTTTTTTGAAAAGCCATCTTTTTAATTTTTCGTTAATTTTTTTAGCATTTCCACATTGGACTTCATCTGTCAACTGGACCAAGAATGGAGGAAATTCTCACCGCCTTACAGGAAATCAGGAGGGAGGACCAAGATAAGCTAAAATTGAAGTCGTTAATGTGGCATGCTAACCGGTAAAATACATATTTTGGGTTTTTTTTTGGAAGGTTGACTGGGTCATGTCATATAGGTCAGGAGGACCACGAGGACTCGTACTCATTTTTTTCTCATTTTTTTTTGTAACAGGGGGAGAAAGGGATTATCAAGGTATGAGCCGCCCCGTCAACTATCACTTCCATCAGTTATCAAGACATGTCGCCTCCTCCACCTGGAGCCCCACTCATTCAGATTCGAGTTTGAGCCTGAGGACTCCGAAGAGGACATCAACAGCATGTTATCCATCTGGAGAAGGTCTCTGAAGAAACTAGAATTTCACAAAGACTCCCTTTTCACCCAGCACCCTCCTTGGCAGACGTTGGAGCTCCTCCAAAATCTGACCTTGACAGGCTACCCGGTCGCAAATCTCGCCTTTTTGGCTGACCTCCATGCTCTTCGTTCCCTGACCTTGTGGTCCAACCAGATGCAGAATTGCCCCTATGCTAGCAAAATAATTTCAGACACGGACGCCGTCGTTCCCTTCCGAACCCTGCGTCACTTTAGTTGTAACTACATGGTCAGTTGGACTGCTGCGGACTTGGCCCGGTTACGCCGACTACTGATGCCCAATTTGTCTCGACTAAGTATTTGGCTGGAAACTAACGAAAGCTTCCGACAGGTTTGCCAGCTCTGGCCAGGGCTGGAACAACTCGGCGTTTATGGGGATAAGATTGGGGACGACGGGATCGTCGGAGGAATCACAGCTCTTACCCGTCCGTACCTAGCTACAAAAAATTGATACTTTTTGAAAATTGAAGTTAATTTGAAGTTGTGCTGAATTTTGAGTTTTTGATTTTGTGACGATGATTTCAGAGCTCAACACTTTTTCCATTGACAGCCTTGCATCTCGAACTTTTTTTTCAAGTGCTTTTGAAGTATGGACCGAGAATGTGATTACAGCAGCCTCCGTCAGGGCTCTTCTGAGCCTCCCTCGCCTACACCATTTGGACATTATGACAAATCGGGTATTACTAAACTATATAGTTTTGATAACTTTCATTACATAAAATAAATGTATTGAAATTGAACCTTTTTAAACTATTTGATTGGAAAACGTGTGGTAATTATTTTTTAATAAATTGTAACAAATTGATTTTGACAGGGTCAGATTGACAGAGAAACAAAGGCATCGATTCTCCGTGAAATCCCTTTCGCGAGAGTAAAGATTACAAATGGGGCTGTACGACGTGGACATGGAGGCTCCTCCTCCGACTCGGATTAATTATTGCTATATTCGAGTTTGCCATGGCGAAATCATCCTGATCCCCGGATACAATATAAATAATAACAAGTATTTTTTCTATATGTTCCTGTGACTGCGACTTAACTTGTGATTTGAAGATACGAGTTTAGTTTTTTTGTGTTTTACAGTCGTTTAGGAGAGCGTGGAGAGCTAAATATATTTTTTCGTATATACAATAAAACATAAAATCTGTTTCTGACTGAATCCCCCCGCCCTGTTGTAGAGGCTGCTGCTACTGAGGAATAATAATAAATTAAGTATATTTTTTAAAAGTTGAGTCACGTTTGGTTGTTTGGCGTTGTTTGATTGATCTATTTTTTTTTTAATTTACTTTAGAATACACAACTATTAGGTAAATACGTGGAACTACTAACATAATTAATTATTGTGCTATGTATCAATTTATTTAACATGCAGCCAAAGTATTATCGCGCAGCCAACATGCTAAAAATATATAACATGAATTAGCGTGTCAGTCGTCAGTTTTGTTCTTGGTTAACTATGATACATTTTTATAGAATCTTATATATTTTTAAGCCACTCCAACTCCGAATTTATCAATCTCCTCCCGAGTTAACCTCACCACCTTGATAACTAGCCGCTTATCCTTTTCAATTTGACTTTGACTCTGATTTGCTCCTCCTCCTCTCGTCCTCCCCCTCAGCGACAACGGCGGCTCCTCTGTCCTTGCTGATGATTTTGTACTGTTCCTCGTCGGACTGGTTCCAGGACGGCGCTTCTTGAAATGCTGCTTATTCTTAAGGTGCTTGTAGCGGACCTCCTTACTAGCCTCCAACTCTTGCTCGGATGGCGCTACAATGAGTTTTTCTCTCTGGGAAAAAATGAGCAAAAGTGGAATTTTTTCCTTCAAAAAGAAATATAATTTTTTTGGATATAAAAAAGATTAAATCTGATCTTTGTCCTCTCACCGGAACCTTATGCACCATTTCCAAATGACACACGTGATAATCCCTCCGCCGGAAGGACTTGTTACAAAACTCGCAAACGAAGAGGGGGTCCTTCTCGCCATGCTTGACCCTCAAGTGCCGTCCCAACGTGCCCAGGCTCACCACCGTCCCGCACTTCAAACAAACAGTCTTCAGGTTCGCCAGCTCTTTTACTTTCTTCCTGGTGCCGTGGTTGGGATTGTGACTGCCCCGGCCGGTACGGGGGGCTTGGGCGGGAGGAGGAGGTTCCACCTCCGGGTGGGCCTCAACAACGTGGACATGACGCTCCTTCCGGTTCGGAAATTTTTGAGGGCAGTGGTCACATGGGAAGAGGGGCTCGGTCGAGGAGGACTGGATTTGGTTCAGGAGGAGGTGGTGCTCAACCACAAAGTGGGCGCGGAGGGAGTCTGGCGAGAGTATCTTGATTGTTTGGTTACAGACCAGGCAGTCCGCCACCTTCAGGGGTCGGTCAAACTTGACAAGGCCTTTGACTTCGAGACGATCCTTCAGAAACGAGAATAATCCACATTTCATTGCTAATTGTTTTTTGAAAAAAAATGTGAAAATTTTGTAAAAATAATATTATTGTTATTACTTCAATTTCAGCATACTGATGTTGATATTTGACGTGCTCCACCAGCTTCTGCTTCTCCTTAAATTCCCTTCCGCACTCGTCGCACTTGAACATGTCAATCAGTCCGATCCCATGAACCGCTCTGAGGTGGCGACCCAGGGAACTTTTCCTCACCACCTTGGAGCACTCTGGGCAATTCGCCGTTGTCCACTTCGGTGGCATACTAGGCACGGCTGATGACGATTTACCACCCTTGCCCACCAACCTTTTACTCCCATCCGGCTGCACCCGGAGCAAACTCGCGTTTTTGATCTTCTTGGGCCGAGGGCTATTTTCTCGACGCCACTGGTCCAGCTCCTCCGGATGCCGTTTCTTGACGTGAGCTTCATATCCGCGGAGGAGGGCTTCCCCGCAGTAACAACAGCTCACAATGGGAATCAGGCCCCACTGGTCGGTTGGGGGAGGGAGTTCCTCCGGGGGGATCCCGTGCTTGTCCACCTTGTGCTTCCACAGCTTCGCGGAAGACTGGAGGTCCCCACGGGAGGACGGACAGAGGTCACAGTAGAACCCTTTTCCCTCGTGGACCCGTCGGATGTGGTCGTCCATGGTGCACTTTTGCTTAAAGTTTTTGCCGCAGTGCCAGCACGTGTTGGAGACGCCGTCCGTGCTCCGTGTTTGGGGAACCCGTGGTGGTTTTGTGGAGGGAGATGGCCGTGGAGTTGGAGTGGGTGGAGCAGGAATGTAGTTGGGGTTGGGCACCTTAGAATGGGTCACGACGACCTTGGTTTCAGATGATGTTTGGCCCATGTGGGTTTTGGAGTAGTGCGACCACAGTGAGCGACTACTCGCGCACTCGAGTCCGCACTGGGGGCATTTCGTCTCGTTGGAGGAGAGATCGTGGAGCTGCTCCTTGTGCCGCTTGAGGCTGTAGCCGGTTTTGAGCAGTTTGCCGCAAATGTCGCAGATTGCGGGCAAGGATAAGTCTTCCTCATCACATGCTGCTTCTTCCGGCAGTTTAATGTCTACCACCTCTTGCTTCACATTCACGGTGGTGGTGGTAGTGGTGGCACTCGTCGGTGGTTGAGGTGGAAGTGAAACTTGAGCTGGAGTCAAAGTACCTTCCGTTTTAACATGCGGTGTAGATGGAAGTACTGCGGAAGTGGGGGTTGTGGAGGTGGACACGNTTCCGTTTTAACATGCGGTGTAGATGGAAGTACTGCGGAAGTGGAGGTTGTGGAGGTGGACACGACGGGGTGTGGTGGAACGTTTGATACAGAAGAAGGGCCAATTCGAGGAGGGGGTTGGGCAGGCTCCCCAATTTCTTCTTGCCCTTGTTGGGAATGTTGAGGTTCCAGTTCCGGGGCGGAGACATCCTCATCCTCCTCCACATCCCCTCCTCCGGTGTCGAACTCCATTGGACAATCATCATCACCTCCGTACGATGGAAGACTACCACACGAATCCTCATTCATTCCCAACTCTTGGACTGGAACCGCTGGAGCTGGAGGTGGTGGTTCTGGAATGGGTTGGAATGACTGCGGCTTGGCTGCTACTACTGGCTTGAATTCTTTCAGAGTCGGAAGTCTTGGTTCCTCTCCGTCCACCTCACCAATTTCCTTCCGAACCTTCTCGTTCTCGTCCGTTTTGGGAAACATTGTCGGAATATCACTTCTTGAAATTTTGTCCGTATCGCCAACTTCCGCCAGCTTCGAATAAATCTCGGGGTACTTGGTCCGCTTCCCCTTCACCCCGACCCTAATCACTATTCCAGCCTCCTCCGGGGTGACCACAGGCTTTTTCCTCACATGCGGCTTCCTCGCCCCCTCCCTCGGCCTGTACTGGCTGGAGGATGGTGCTCTCGGCTGATTCCTCACTTGCTCCGCCACCTCCTCCAGTCTCCTCTCAATCTCCTCCGGGGAGGCCACCACCCCTTCCTCTTCCATCCGTTTCCTCGCCTTCCTCTTTGCCTGGTTGACGCGACACTTGAGCAGTCTCTTTTCCCTCTCCTCTGGGGTCTCATTCTGGGTCCTCTTCCTCAAGTGCTCCAACATCTTTTCCCGGTTCTTCACCATCATGTCATGCATTCGTGCCCTGTACTCCAGCGGCCTCTCCGCCTTCATCTTGTCCCAATACTTCTGTTGGTATCCTTTCCTGATTTCCCTCTGCCGCCCCTTTTCCTCCGCCGTCATGTTTTTGCGGGCCTCGGCCGCCCTCCTCCGCCTCTCCTCCCGTTCCTCCGGCGTCATTTTGACCCTTTTGACAATGGAGGCGATGCGCTCCTTCCTTTTTTTCTCCTCGAGTTCCTCCTCGGTGAGGGTGGACAGCTTGGCGCACTTTCGCATATAGATTTTCATCTTTTCCTCCTTCAACTCCTCCTCCGTCATGGCAGCCCGTCGCACCAACTGTTGGAAGCTGTGTCGCTTGTTCCGCTCCTCCTTTTCCTCCTTGGTTAACTCCCTCCGCTTGTATTTTGCTATGAGGTCGGGCCGGAAGGCCCGGCGCAGGGCGGCGTTCTCGCGAGACATTTTACGGCGCCGCTCCAGTTTCCAGGCGTCCTGCTCCTCGGGGCTCATGGAATCCCAGTTGTCGGGATACACAACGCCTGGTATTTTTAACGGACGTTGCCCCTTTGAAGCATCTTTCTTCTTCTTCGTCTTCTTCTTCTTCCCATCCTGTTTCCTTTTCTTTGGTGGAGGAGGAGTCTTCTTCTTGGAACCAGAGGAGGAGGACGTCTTCCTTGGTGGTTTCCGCTTTGATTTAGTTCGGGGGGACGAGGATGACGACTTGGAGGGAGTTGTGTTGACCTCCTCCACGCCAATAGAATCTACGTCCGGTTTAATGTCGAGCTCGTCATCATCATCATCATCATTATTGCGCGGGAGGTCATGATGATGACGAGGTTCTGACATTTGGAGCATTTCAGAGGGCTCCTCCTTCACAACAATACTAGGATCCCAAGGATGGTCAGGGTCGGTGATGGGATGACCTTGAAGCTCTTGTTGTTGTGGGTCCCCCCCATCCCCATCGTCATCCTCCCTGGGACTATTAGACTCTTGTTGATTCTTTTCATTTATTGCGTTTGCCAATTGACTTCTTTTACGCCTGAGATACCTCTGATGTCTGTGACACAATTTCAACCTGCCCTTCCGTCTTGCCATGATGTTGTGTTGGATGTTGCGAAAAAATTGCGAATATTTTTCCGCTATTTATTAGTACTCCTAGAAATACAGAGAGCATAATAATATGAGCAATAAAATAATAATAATAATCGTCACAATAATTAATTGGCAATATTGGCAACTCTATGTTGATGATTGGTAGTTGGTAGTTGAAGGTTGAAGGTGCTCTTCCAATATTTTTTTTTAAATTAGTTTTTGTTTTTAATAATACTAATTGTTTTTGATCCACACCAATAAAGACAATAAAAGTTGTTGGACAATAAAAATTCACCAAAATTCAAAATTTATCGCAAATTATAAAAGACATTTTTGGAACAATCATCAAAAAAATAAACGATATTTCACACTTACTTTTTTCACTCTCACTCTCACAGGCTTGATGGAAGTCTCACCTGTTCGAAAACTACACAATAATTATAAGGTGTTCGGAAATGAGGAGATAAAAAACACTTTTGAGATCAGCTGATTGCAATTTGGAGTGTTTTATAAAAAACTACAAAAAAATTGAGAGAGGAGAAAATGATGTTTTGTTTTGTGAAGCTCTCTCTGGGAGCCCATATCTCTGATGATGATGAGAGGAGCCAGCTTGGCGGGGCAAAGTCTCATCGCTCAATCTCTATGACTCCATAAAGACGCGTGTGTGCAGTGCAGCTCTCACTCACTCTCTCTCTCTCTTTGTTCTTGAGTTTAGTTGGATGAACAGGATGATTAATGATTATCTATGAAATTAATGAAGTAGTTCACAAATTTAAATATGCGAATAATAAATAACATGATTGTATTATTAATAATTTTTTTATTATTGTTCATAAATTTATTGTTTAATCCTTTAGTCAGCATCAGCATATTATACATAATTTAATTTATAATTATTATTAGCAAAATAAAAAAACAAAAAAAAACCAGGAATGAGGATAAGAAACATTGCAGAAGAACGTGGGAATTTCTTCGGCTAATTTGCACCATCACCCGTCCGTCGTGATTATTTTTAAAGCTTTCTTTTTTAAATAAAGCTATCCATTTCTCAATTAATTTTTTTTTGTTTTTTTTTAATTTCCAAGAGTTTTCGGAAAACTCTGCCTTTGTTGGAACTGGTTCATCATGATCAGCCTTCCTCCCAAACCTTCCAGGAAATGTCAATGTGTTTCTTTTCGAGAAAACATAAAGCATTGGAAGACGGCTACAATATATTCATTTAAAAAAAACTTATATGTAAGTATACTATACAGGCCTACTCTACGCCACTGTATCGAGCACTCTACGCCGTTAGACTTGAAATCAAGGTTTATTTATATTATAAATTTTACTCAACGCCGCTATAGCGAACACTCAACGCCGTTAGACTTGAAAATCATGGTTTATTTATATTATAAAATTACCCAACTGCACTGTAGCGGACACCCAACTGCATGAGAATGAAAATCAGGATTTATTGTATATGACATTCATGAGATGTGACATGTAATACCATGAAGACCAGTACTATGCTATATGTGTATGGATGGATGTGGAGGATAGTGCGTGCATGTGCTTTTGCGTGATGAGGATCGTGATGTGTGTGTGCGTGTATAAAAGAGAGTGAGGTGGAAAGCATACGTAGATACAAGCATAATACTGAACCATGCATTTCAGATACTAGATGAAAACATCCCCGTTACGAGAAGCAGCAGACATAACGGGTATATGAAATGTTGAAGCATACATGAAAACAATATATACAGTTATAGTACAATGCTGAACCATGTATTACAGACACTAGACGAAACACCCCCTTTATGAAGAGCAGCCAATATAACAAAATGGACTAAATATCACAGTATAACTACAAGACAATGACCAGAAAACCTGATGATGAGTATCACACGATGAATAGAATGAATATAATTATATAACATAATATA
>JAANSN010006433.1:0-10527 GCA_036850665.1 Dicranocentrus wangi | reverse complement strand
CTCCTCTTTGGAGTAATAGTATCTCTAGTTATTGAAAATACCCTTTATTTTGTGTGATAAAACTATATTGGATTATCTATGTACTGAAATGATTATGCGTGAATATGCACTTTGCATGTATATTATGAATGACCATGCTTGCTGAAGTGAAGGGCGGACAGTTTTAGTGCAGCAGTTTGCAACTATAGTGTGCACTACGACTGTGATAAGAATGATCATGTCAGCGTCGTCAAAATCAACATGTGCAATACCTAAAGACTTCTTGTCTACCGGGACTCGACGTATTCTTAAGCTCGCTCGTGTCCGTAATGATATAGCCTTGCTCGCTTGCTACTCGCCCGGTGCTTGAGAACTCCATGAACTAACTCGAACCTACGGGACTCATTGTACACCTCTAATGGATTGCCAAATTGCCATTCCGTCCAGCCAGTGCAAGAAAATGCGATGCAACAACAACGCGACCGAGATCCAACTACCTATTTTGTACTGCCTAGCCTACTACACTGCGGCTATAATTCTCTACCACCCGATGTTCCTTCTCCACCACAGCACTTGATTTAAACTCTACGCCAACCAATTTAGCCTCTCCAGCAGAACGTCCCATTCAGACTTTCTATCGCACCATCCCGTTTACCCTCTCCACCACCCGAATTCATCTCCACATCACATCATCCCATTTAGACTCTCTACCACCCGAATTAACCTCTCCACCATCCGAATTCGTTTCTTCAACCCATCATCCCATTAACCTCCCAACCACCCGAATTGGATTTCCGATCATAAAGTTGTATGAAATGAAATATGATTGTTTGCCTGCCTGCCGGAAAAAAACTTCAGGTAAGCTGTGGATGTACCCAGTATGCATAAAAAACGCAAACGTCTCTTGTCGGTTTACGGTTTACATACTTTACATGCTCGGTTGGGTAGTAGACTAGGTTAGCTGATGTTTGAAACTCATTTCATATAAAGAAGAAGGTGAATCTCTGAATGTGAGATGAGATTCGGTTGAAGGTTAGAGATTTTACATACATACAACATATCGAAGAGCCATTAGGGTATAGAATACTTGCTATATTGGGTGGTGGAGAGTCTCAATGAGATGATGTGATGGGGAGTCTAAGTGGGATGGTGTGCTGAAGAGGCGATATTGGGTGGCAGCGAGATCCCACCCTACACTGCCTGCACTGCAGCTGCTGCGTGCTGCTGCGATTCACACCTTACACCCCCCGCATGCATCATGCACTACATACACACAATGCACTACTATACTTGCTATATTGGGTGGTGGAGAGTCTCAATGAGATGATGTGATGGGGAGTCTAAGTGGGATGGTGTGCTGAAGAGGCGATATTGGGTGGCAGCGAGATCCCACCCTGCCCTACACTGCCTGCACTGCAACTGCAGCGTGCTGCTGCGATTCACACCTTACACCCCCCGCATGCATCATGCACTACATACATACATACAATGCACTACTGTATTGTGTTGTGTGGTGGTGGTGTGGTGATGTGGATTGTCTTGTCAGCTGTCAGCTGCTGGCTCTACACAACACAACACAACACAACATTATTCACGGGGAAAATATTATGTGCCTAATCTTATTCTCTCTCTCTCTCTCTTCCTTCTTCCTTGCTCAACTCACACATCATGCTCAACATAGTCAACATCATTAAACGGAGAATATTACTATTACTACTTCCTTCCTATTTCTGATGAAGCGTAGTGTGTAGTGTTTACAATTACTAACTGTAAAATTTCTTAGTTCAAAAGGTCAATTAGGACAATGGAGGATCGGCGAGAGTTCAGAATAGACACACAAGACACTTGTCTCCTCTGCCTAAAAGACTGCAAATACCTACAAAATCATGTTAGCAGGAATAATAATAGTGACGTCTCCGCCGGGAATGGTCTTCTTGGACCCTCCAGTTCCAGTTCATCCTCCTCCGCTTTCAAAGTGTTGTTGAGGTACTTGAAGCTCAATCCATTCCAATTGTGCAACTTTTCCTCCTCCCTGGCCCCCCTGGCGGAGACGCTGGAGAGTGTGGAGCTGGCAGTGGTCCTATGTGACGAGTGTGAGGGGTGGACTGGAAGGTTCGCCCAGTTGTACCGACAGTTTGAGGACATCCGGTTGGAGATGGATAGGGTCGTCCTGGCGGGGCATGGGGTGATGAAGACGGGGGAGGAGGACCCCAGAAGACTCTTGGAGTATCAGAGGAGGATGAGGACGAATAACCCGTGGACCCTCATGATGGTCAGTGTGGGCGAGAACTTGAGGAAAGCGCTCATTCAGAAATGTAATATTAAAATAATAAAACTTTGAAGTAATCAAATTTCATTTTGCAAAATTAAAATCTATCATCATGTGATGCTTTTCCTAGATATAAATAGGTAATAGTTATGCCAATCATTTGTGTTTTAAATTTGCAGGTGCCGGTAAGATAAGGAACTTTGTGCCCCGTGTCACCCTCAAAAGACAAAGACAAAGCCCAGCTGGGAATGACATGAGGATGAAGCAGATGAGGGTGTCAAAATCAGTTAAACTTTCATCGTCATCATCAGCCATGCCCACCCCAGTTGCTACCACTGTTTTGAATGACGTTGTTGTCACCCCAGGTCAGCACCTGACATCTGAACCCCAGCATGCCTCAAGTACAAGTCGCCATCATCAGGAGGATGAAGAACAAATTGTGAGTGAGGATCCTGCCAGTGGTCCACCTGCATTAGACCCCTATTCCCTGCTCAGGCTCAGTTATGAGGAGGTGGAGGTGGAGGGAGGAGGAGGGGATCCAGATCCACTAGAAACGAAAATTGAATTGAATTCTATGGCTTGTAATAATAGTGTGGAGTATGACGACATTGGGGAGGATCCATTGGCATTATTGACATGCGAAACGTTGGATAATTTAGTCCCCACAGGTGCGAGTGTTCCACCGTGTAACCCCAACCTCTCCACATCCCCCATGGGTCCCAACCTCGCCAATTCCAATCATGTAGTATGCACCGTGTGTGGCCTTTCGTTTGGAAGCAACAGGGCTCTCCAGGGCCACATGAACTGCCATTCGACGAAATACCGGAAAGCCCGTCGTGGTGGAAAGCCTTCCCCGTCCGGTGGATTCAAATACAAGTGCGCCCAATGTGGGAGGGGCTTCGAAAGAAAGGATAAGCTCAAGAGACACATGGTGGTCCACACGGGGGAGCGACCCTTCGCCTGCAGCTACTGCAACCAATCCTCGAGCCTCTTTGATAACCACAGGAAGCACCTGCTCACCATGCACCCCATGCAAGTCTTTGCCAAGTATTTGCCCACAGGGACGAGCGAGGAGGAGCTGCAGAGGTCAATGCAAGCCATACTGGAGGAAACTAGGGAGGAGGTCGCCGTCGTCAATACAGAAGAAGGGGAAGGGAGCAGCAGTAGCAGCAGCAAGGTCAAGTATGCGTGTCCCCATTGTGAGTACAAAGGGAAGTTTCCAAATGACCTCAAGCGTCATATCATGACCTAGGGAGCAGCAGTAGCAGCAGCAAGGTCAAGTATGCGTGTCCCCATTGTGAGTACAAAGGGAAATTTCCAAATGACCTCAAGCGTCATATCATGACCCGGCATTTTGACAAGTGGGTGGTGCAGCTGCAGCAGGTCGTGGGTGGAGGCGGTGGCTCTTCCGGACAGACCAGACTACCACCACTATATGACCCACTTGGGATTCCCTGATAAGTTATTTGTAATTAAAGACGTGTGTCTTCATTTGGATTCGAAAGGAGAATTGCGAAGTCAAGGTTTCTTGTGTTTTGTTTTGTGGGAATACTTAATATTTTTTAAAAACTTGTTCCCGTGCTACCTCTCAAATAAATATTCTTACTTTGCTTATTTTTGAGTACGAATTTGCTATCTGAAATATTATTCATCTTCATTTATTGATTTAACTATCCACTTGGTAATTTTACTTTTAGACGCCGATGTCGATGCCGAGCAACATATTATATTTATAAGATGATGATAAGATATGCTATTGCCTGATTAATGACAGAGCATTTTAAAATAAAAAAGGAGTTCTGCACAAAATATGCATATTATGCATAAATGTGAAGGTTCATAGACATGATTGTGAGCAAATTGGTCGCCAAAAATCAAACTCAATCCCTCCACCCAACTCAATTTAAGTCTTTTGTCACCAAACTTTTTATTTAGATGACGTTGGAGCAAAAGTGGATTGCGATTTTTTTAATTGATTTAGTTAGGTTTCTGACAAAACCACACATTTTCTTTTTCACACTTCCAAATTCCTCTATGCCAATGTATCCAACAGTGAGCCCTGCCGCGCCTGGCGGTACCGCTTGTTTCTGGACTCAGGAGACTACGACGGAGTCCATTCCCATGGCCGAAAGAAAACTCGGCGTGCGTTGCCTTCAATCCAATTCCAACTGATAGCATGGAAATGATATTCCAAAGGGCTCATCCATCACTCACTGGTATGGGGTCCGGATCCGGAAGAGCCATCCCCCATCTCCTTTTGGAGCTGCACCACCAACCTGTCAAAGTGCTGGGTCAAAACATGTCGCTTGAGGTCAGTCGGATATTTACACGTATACTGACAGTGCGGACAGAGAAATCTTTTTTCACTGCTGCTCCCTCCTCCTCCTCCTCCTTCTAAAGTGACCTCCTTTCTCGTGTGGTCCAGAATGTTTTGCATCGCACTCTGCAGCTCCTCCTGGGTCGTCCCTGGCGGCAAATACTTTGAGAAGACTTGCATGGGGTGCATCATGATCAGGTGCTTCCTGTGGTTATAAAAGAGGCTTGCGGATTGGTTGCAGTAGCTGCAGATGAAGGGTCGCTCCCCCGTGTGGACCACCATGTGCCTCTTGAGCTTATCTTCTCTTGTGAAGCCCTTCCCACATTGGGCGCACTTGTACTTGAATCCACCGACTGCCGCCACACCGGACGAGGAGGAGGAGGGCATTCCTCGAGCCTTGCCCGTTTTCGAATGGCTTATCTTGTGTCCGCGAAGGGCATTGGCGCTTATGAAGGCTAGTCCACAAACAGTGCATACATGAGGAGTAGTAGCTTCTACATTTTGACACTCAGAAGATGTGGAGGTAGTGGAGGACGGAGGAACAGTCGGAGTGGGGGGGACTAATGAAGTGTCAACATTATCCAAACTTGAGTATTCCAACGGATCCGTCGTCCCAATGATCTCAGTTTCCATTTTTACTGCACGTAGGCGAGAACTGTCCATTGGCTGGAGAATATCCGAAGAATTCGTTTCTAGTGGATCTGGATCCCCTCCTCCGCCATCCACCTCCACCTCCTCATGGCTGAGCTTGAGCAGCAAATTGGGGTCTAATGCAGGTGGACCGATAGGCTCCTCACCCACAATTTGTTCTTCATCCTCCTGATGATGATTTGTAGGGGAAACATGTTGGGGTTCAGGTGTCAGTTGACCTATCCTGGCGGCGCTACTTGAGGCACTAGTATTAGCAACGGGAGTGGCTGACGATGAAAGTTTATTAACTGATTTCGACCCTCGCATCTGCTTCCTCCTCGTCATGCCATTCCCAGCTGGGATTTGTCTTTTGAGGATGACACGTGGCACAAAGTTGCTTATCTTACCGGCACCTGAAAATTTAAAGCACAAATTATTGGTATAACTATACATTCATTCAGTAGAGGGGTGTTTTTAATTTTCAAGTTTTGTTTTGTACATTTCTGAATGAGCTCCTTCCTCAAGTTCTCGCCCACACTGACCATCATGAGGGTCCACGGGTTGTTTGTCCTCATCCTCCTCTGATACTCCAAGAGCCTCCCGGGGTCCTCCTCCCCCGTCTTCATCACTCCCTGCCCCGCCTGGAGGACCCTGTCCATCTCCAACCGAATCCCCTCAAACTGTCGGTACAGCTGGGCGAATTGTCCAGTCCACTCCTCACACTCGTCACATAGCACCACTGCCAGCTCCACACTCTCCAGCGTCTCCGCCAGAGGGGCCACGGACGACGAAAAGTGGCTTAATTGGAATGGGTTGAGCTTCAAGTACCTCAACAACACTTTTAAAGAGGAGGATCTGGAGGGATCTCCAATGTCATCATTCATGGAGTGGTTATTGTTATTATTATTATTGCTGTTTCTTCGGAGTGATTTGTTGCAGTCTTTGACGCACAAAAGACAAGTGCCTTTTGTGTCTATTTTGAACTCTTGAGTCGGGTTAGACATAATATTTTGAACTGTGCTGAGTACTGACTGATTACTGATTTGATAGTTAAAAAATTCCAAATAAACTTTGGTGCGAGTTAATAATAAAAAAGAAGAAGAAATGAGTGTCTCCAAAGTACAGGGATAAAGTACAGTTGCACAGTCAACAAGAAAGAGTGGGGGGGATAGGAAATGAGTGAGAGAGAGAAGATTTTNAAGAAGAAATGAGTGTCTCCAAAGTACAGGGATAAAGTACAGTTGTACAGTCAACAAGAAAGAGTAGGGGGGATAGGAAATGAGTGAGAGAGAGAAGATTTTTGTGTTGTTGGATGCCTGTGAACAGCTGTGTTGTGTTTACCAGCATTAATAGCAGCGATCGCAGTCACTCACTCACTCACACTGACTGACTGAATGAGCATGAAGAGGAGAGAAGAAAGAGGATGACTGAATACTCATTTTCCTTTTGTGGATGATACTATAGGATGATAAATAAACTGGTTTCGAAATGAGCGGGATGGAAAGAGTGGCAGAGGCCACATCATCGTATTGTTCCTGTGTACACCAAGTTCCGTCACACTCAAACTTTACAATTTTTTACTTTTATGCATACATACTTTATCATTACATACCTTTCTATATATGTAGACACATGAGAAGAAAGAGGATGACTGAATACTCATTTTCCTTTTGTGGATGATACTATAGTATTGAAATAAACTGGTTTCGAAATGAGCGGGATGCAAAGAGTGGCAGAGGCCACATCATCGTATTGTTCCTGTGTACACCAAGTTCCGTCACACTCAAACTTTACAATTTTGTACTTTTATGCATACATACTTTATCATTACATACCTTTCTATATATGTAGACACAGTTTTTGGTTCAAAAATTATAAATTTATTGCTGTAAACACTAAAAGATTCGACAATTCAAAAAGCAGGACTCCCTAAAACGTACGTAACAGAGAGAGAGACGCAGCAGGTTCTTTAATTTTAAAAAATGTATCCTTGAAACCAGCATGAAAGTGTTGTTTTTATTTTGAAATCTTGAGCTGCTGATGTGCGAGAGACCTCCTAACGAAAAAACATGCCTGTACACAAGTGGGAATAAATACTGGCTACTGCTACAAGATTGTATTTCATGTTGGAGTTGTTAGACAGACAGAATTACAGACAGACGAACGTGGACTTACATAGAGAACTACTCCTCTCACTCTCCCCACTCTCTCTCTCTCGAACCCTGGCTATTCTTTTTGTGTGTATGAGCCGGTGCAAGGCTTTCTCACGTGCACGTTACGGAAATAAGTGAACAATGTGAATCACAATTGTAATGTTGAATGAAGAAGCTTTTCTGTTGTATGGTGGAGGTGGAGGTGGTGAGTTGGTGGGGGGAGCTGAGCTGAGGTGATGGATCAGAGGACAGAATCAGAGAGCTCCTCTGGCTCTGGCGTGCGAGATGGATCACATGAAATTGTGAACTCTATATTTTACTTCACTTGCTTATCGGAATATGATTACCTACCTGTGATTTCTGCTATTAGTAGTCTCCTCCTTGCTTATGAAAACAAGCAAACAAAGAAAACCTAACGAGTATTATTTGCATGTTTGCAGAGAACTTATTATGTTAGTAGTATCCTAGCATCTACACGTGCAATCATGTAATCATACTCATTTTGGTCATCATATCAATATATCATCATGCAGAATGCAGAATACCGTATTGCTTTTACAATTTACAATTAGTTTAAATATACGAATAAAACGTTGCATAATAATAATATTAATTACATGACACAGCCGAAGATGGGTCATTTTGATTTATCCGACCTCGAGGCACTCGAGTACATTATTAACGTCCACATCACACAAGCACGACGATGAAGCAATTTTTAAAGAAGAGTGTGTGTGTGTACCCATACGCGTGTGAATCATTCACTTTAACCATTCCGCTGCGCTGCCTCTTACGATTACGAACATCACTGTTGGACATTTTTATGGATTTGGTGTGGGCTTTAGACATTTGGTCGATTATAATCTTAATTCCTGTGAAAAGTGAGGAGGAAATATTCGTAGTATTTGTAAAATTCATATGTAATTTTACAATCTTTTCCCGATCCGTCCAAATTTAGCTTCAACGAATTTCTCAATATTCTAACTCTAAATCGAATGAGTCTCAGAAATATTTTTAAAAGTCCATCATTTTTAACTTCATCATCAACATCATCATCTATATCGTCATTCGTCATGTCCCTCCATTTATGGCTTGATATATCATTTATATCAAGCAATAATTGACTTGAGTGAGATTCATGCAAATTGACAACATTATGGCTTTCGTAAAATTAAAGGTGTATTATTTTCTTGCCCAACCTCATATCGGCTAGCTCAAAAAATTCTCATACTGGAAAGGAAATCCCAAAAAGGAAAAACAAGACAACTGACACGATTTTCCTCTTTTCTAGCCCATTTTTATGAGTTGATTACACGGGATGAACATGGATTACGGAAACTCGAACGAATACCAAAGTTGCTAAATACACGTGCATGTGCGATATCCTAACTCCTAAGCTATATTTTTACATATATTTCCTCAGCATATTTATATCATCATCTGAATCTGCCTGTGATTTGGATATTTGCTGAGGCAATATTTTCCTCTGATTGGAAGCATTATGGGCTAAATGGTAAATTTCTGGACTGACTGCGACTGTCGTCAAATGTAAAATCCCACGTATCATTGGGAAATGATTGAGGAGGAACATGAAATTAAAATAGAATCCGCGGTTGTGCCACCTCGAGCTATATTCTCCAGCGCTTTAGTCTGACTTTAGTCAACAAGTAGCGTACAACGCAAAGGCAATATACTTTCCACTTTACTTTGCCAGGAGTCTCTCTTTCACAAATTAAGAAAACAGCAAATTTAGCAATTCTCAAGCATGGGACCAACAGTGGTAATCCAGCTAATATTCATGCTTTGCAGTCAGTTTGCCACTTTGCATTCTCATCAACACCCAACAAATGTCAGGTATGTAGCTCATCCCAATCCTTTAAGAACCAATTCAAGTCCACAACAGCGTTTCTAAAAATTAAGAATGGTGACAACTTGTAGAGAGGGCGGGTTTGGCTATGTGTACACCTCGTACCAGAGGGGAATAACGTGCACCTCCTCCTTCACCCCATTTCACCCACGGACCTTGAGAGAGATTCAGGATGTGATCCGCTTTGCCATCCAGTCGAATCTAACGGTGAAGCCAATTGGGCATCTCCATTCCATCTCCGACATGATTTGCACGGAAGGGATCCCCCTGGATTTGGGAGCCATTAACCACTTCCACTACGACCAGCACAGTGGGATTGTCACAATTGGCGGAGGAGCCACGTTTTCCCAGTTGACAGAGAAGCTTCACTCGTTGGGTAGAGCTCTGGTGGGATTTCCGACCTACGGTGGGATCACAGTTGGTGGTGCTATCGCCACCGGAGCCCACGGTTCCACTCTCATCTCCCCAGCCAGCCTCTCTGACCAAATGGTCGGTGTGGTGGCGGTGGATGGATTGGGAAACGTGAGGAATGTCACCGGAGGCGACCCACTGCTCTCCGTTTTCCGAGCCCATTTAGGGCTGCTTGGGGTGGTGTACCAAGCCTCGTTTGCCACCGTGGCTCAATACAAGCTTCACCTGGCCACGGATCGCATCCCCGACGACATTCTCTTTTCCCACCCCGAACAAATTGTGCGAATGGCGAGGTCGTTCCCGTCCTTCCAGTTCGTGTGGTTCCCCACCTCCAAGCAGATTCTTCTCCAGCAAGCAAGAGCGGTTCCGGTCGCCACTCCCGGTGACTGCAAGATGAACCTTTACTCGGAAATGCCACGCTTGTTGGCTGCCAGCATTCGCTCACTCTTCGAAACCATTCAGGCTGGAGTGATTGAGGTGGGAGCCTACCTCATTCAAAATTTTGTGCTGGCCACCTTCCACAAACCATTTGTTCCCAGGACAGGACTTTTTGTGACATCTGATGGGGGTGACAACTGCCCAAATCCGGCGGTAGGCTACAGTCACCGAATGCTGAGTGGCGAGTGCAAAGAATGCATGTGGAGCCACGGGAGTAGTGCCTCTGTGAATTTGGATGTGCTCCAAGTGGTAATCCCACTTTCCGAGCTGGGAGCTGCCCTTGGCACGCTAAATAAGATATTGGAGGAGTATCCCGTGGAGTTCTACGCTGGTGGGATCCTCTTCAGATTCCTGAGTCCTTCCAGTGGTCTTCTGAACACGAACAGTGGTCGAGAGTCGGTTGCCATCGAGTGGGGTCTTCCGGCGAGGGTGGACCGCTACACGAAACCCAAATTGGGTCTTC
>JAANSN010006432.1:0-10528 GCA_036850665.1 Dicranocentrus wangi | reverse complement strand
ATTCCTTTCGTTTCATTGTCCCTCTTCTAAAATTCTAAAACTAGAGGAACTAGTTTGCTTCTACTCATTTCTCGATCGTTATTTTTAAAAACTAGGTCAGTTACTGACACAAGCATAACCCAGCCTAGCTCTTACACGTTCCATTTCTGTTAACTAAATAGTAGAGAAAGAGGAAGGGATTACGAAATGCATTGCAGAGTTTGCACTACTATGAGTTAGCAAACTTGATCTTATGGTGTGACCTTAGCTAAAGCTCTATAAGTGCTCTAACCGCTACTCGGTCCATATAACGAATTTGGAGCATTAGAAGGAGTAGGAGTGGTGATAGTGGTATGCATATACGTGTGCACGCACACCGGCTCCACCATGAAGAGCGACCGGCGACCTGAAGTGGTATGAAAGCAATATTATGTGACGAATGACGGCGTTTATCGTACGATGAGATGAGTGGATGAGTCATACATATGGTAAGACTTTGGGCTTTTTGAGATTTCGAAACTAACGTTTCAACAAACGTTTAGTGGATGGTAGTGTGTATATTTATGTTTTATATATGAATTGAATAGCACACTCTCGCACTCATACGCTTTGTTGAAATAGAAATATGTACGTTTCACTTTTCGACACAAGGGATAAATGTTCACGCGTTTTCTTTTCAAGATCAAAACTGAACTTGCTAAATTAACAAAAGTGGCTGCTTGATTTCCCAGACCACGGATTTTCCCAGAAAGTGCATTGGTGTGGTGTGGTGTATCTAACTATATGCACAAAACATAAGACCGAGACCAAAAGCTCAACCTTAAAGTGACTTTCATATAATTTTTTAAAAGTCTAACGAAGCTATTTAATTTGCATGGCATATGGATTGTACTCGCAATACAAGAAATATTCCGGTGCATGTGCGCGTGTAAAGTAAAATATTATTCCTTCTTTTAGACCAATAATAAACTAAACTGAAAATTGTGCTGATAAAAGCTTTTTGGGATTTGTATTTTTAAGCGAAGGCAAAATGTGATGCGTTTTAAGTTATTATTATTGGAGCCACAAGGAGTACAACCATTATCATATGTAAACAGTAATCATATTCAAAAGTCACAACATAACACATTGATATTGTCAGTTGAATGAGATAATTTCGGATTTCAGACATTTAACAAATAACGAGACATGAACAGGCGGACAGTGTTTTTATGGACATATGAAAGCCATAAAGTAATTAACAAAGTAAAGTACTAGTTAGTTAGTGTTAGTATACGAGGTAAACGAAGGCCAGTTGCTCTTGTGAGGTTTCGTGTTTCATTCCAATGAAATTGGACTACATTTTCACTTCGTTTTTATATGCTGGTAAAGGAAGTGAAATTTGAACCTTTCGAATATCCCTTTTCACGGTTCAAATATCTATAGGTTCTTGTTACGTGGTAAGTGGAGCGATAAAACATGTGTCACAGTCACAGTCATGGAATACAAGCAGCATGTGAGTCTCTTGACAATTTTTTGTTGCTTTTATATACCTCTCCAATCTCCATATTTAGCATCTGTCTGGACGAGTGAGGTTAGTAACTCTATCAGCTCGAAACTCCAACGCAAGCTTTTTTTTAACACAAAACTATTAGTCAATGTAGGTAGTCATGTAGTGTTCCATGTAGTTTCCTACTCTCAAACGAAAGAATGTATCAGTTCAGATAGAAACGGCAGACCACGTATGGCCTAAGTCTAGACGTTGCCATCTATTTCTTCCTAACATGAAGGAGAAGAGATGAGGTTATTGTTTATTACAAAAGATTCATTTGAAATTTCAAAGGATTAGGTATGTAGATTTGTGCAGCGTGAAAAATGAACACCGGAATGATTCTGAGATGCGCGAGACTGCGACTGGCGTGTGGAAGAAAAGTACTTTTACAATCATTCTTTAGTACTAGCTTCTGTGTGTCAAGGATTTATTAATTCAACACTTTTGGTTCCAAGTAAAAAATACACTTCGAAGTAATCCCTATGTCGTACTTGTTCTCTACAAAACTTTCTTAGAACTACACACCAGACAAGTGGTCTGTGTGTATAAAATGCAGTACTTGTCTCCGTTTCGAAGTTATAAAACAATTTCTAGGGATCGCTCGTATGCATTCCCTAGAAAACCTTTTTGTGAAACCTTTGGTATGGTCTCTTTAACGTTTGTCGTGATCACGAATTAAGAAAACTGTGGTGTGTGTGCTTTCCTATACTTATCTACATTACGCTTGAAGTGTTCATGGAGTATTTCACTTTTAGAAGTTCATATACTACACATAACATAGTGGTATGGTGCAGTGTGCAATGCAATATTTCATGCAATAATTCGGAGCATACAACGTGACGTGACTACCGGGACCGGGGCTTATCTAAACACACAGTCTCACTTACAGTGCTGTATTGTGTCAAACTTCGCTCAATCTTCAAAATTTCAGCTGAATTTAAAGCAATGTACTGCAGGATTGGGAGCCTTAGTTATGACATAGTCGGGACGCGGAGAACATCCAACAGGAACGCTCGGCTTTCGGCTTATCTAGTTTACTCTCTATTTTCTGTTCGTACTGAATTGGTACGTACTACGTACGCAAATTGGTGATAGACTCTAACAAAGTGTAAGATCAGTTGTTGGAATCTGCAAACGCTGACTGGAGTCTAAAATCAGTTAACATCATAAGGTGCGATTCGGTTTATTTAGTTGCAAATTCAATTTGTATGCAATTCGGTCAGAAACATAGGTCAGAAAGCACACGGGAAATAGTTTTCCTGGACGGGTTCAATAAAGTCTTGCATTTCCAGGTCAGTAGATTTGGAATCCTAAGACATGTGAAAAATGACAGGTGTTTGTGAGTGAAAGTTGAAATAATCCATGAAGAAATAAAAATCTTCAATCAATAAAAAAGGTCAGTGCCTTGCCTTTGTACTATGCTGCCGCATACGATTAATATAGTACAAATGTACAATTCTATAGAAAAAGTGGNTACAAATGTACAATTCTATAGAAAAAGTGGGCTCGTGATAATATATTTGCAGAGCTTGTGGGCTGTCAGCAAGATATCATTAAGCCATAAGAGAGCCAGGATAAAGTTGACGGCTATAGCGTGAGCATTAATTCGATTGCATGCGAATTATTGCGAATACGAAAATAAAAGTTAGCTGTAAGGTAATCCTATTTCACAGGCGTTGTTGCGTTGTGGTGAACTGTACATTACAGTGGTACGGCATGCTTTTACACGAAGCACGGCACGGGCTCACGGTGTCAGTTTACTTTCATTACATTTCATGTACTTGCACAAACACGAAATCGTGCAGACTAAAACTATTACTTTATATAGTTTTATACACACAACTGCAACTGTACTGTTACTCTGCCTGTACTATAAATATTCAACTTGCAAGTTATAACCTTTACGTTTTGTTGCTTTGTTGGATCTATCACTAACTGAATGTAAGAACACTAACTGCAGTGGTTTGACCTTCACGGATTATTTGACTTTTTGAAGAGAAATAAGATAATCGTTGATTTGAAGATCTACCTGGAAAAGAGTTCTTTTGCAAATCCAATCAGCAATGCAATATATGGAATCCAAAAATTTCACGAGTTTTCATCTTGTCAAACTGCGTCAAACATACTAGTTGCATTTTGCATTCCAGGGCAAACCCGCATTTCAACCATTATGAAACCATTTGTGATATGACTGTCGTGTTGAACGTGTGAATCAAAGGGTATTCGGGTGACGTCTATTAGCATGGTTGGTACTGCTCACTCATTTACACGGACCACCAACCAACCCAAGATCCGTCCGTACTTTTTGTTAGAATAGATTACGTCATTTTTCGCTTCTTCTTACAGTGTATGAAGGCATAATGACAGCTTGACAATTGATAGAAAGCTCATATTGTGCGTCATTGCCATTGCTTTCTCTACATGACACATATATCATGCTGGGCGATAGTAATTGGCAATTTTATGTGTAGCTTGTGGTGTTTAAGTTTTATACTATATCGGTTTACATAGAATCGCCATTCCCTGAATGTCAATAGAATGTGAACTCACAATTGAGAGTATTAGTGTGACTGTTGCAATTTAGAGTTAGGGTTATATCATGCATGCATATACGTTGCTTTGCGTTTTTCTATCCTTCATTCTTATCTACAATTTCATCATTCTGCATACTTTGTAATTCGAAAATGACAAATGTTTACTCTCATTTAATTGACAATGTCAAGTGGGTGACAACTGACAAGTTACAAGAAAGGGTTTGATGCATATTTTGATTTTTGCACATGCAGACAAAAACCCTCGCTTGGCTTTTGTGTGAAGGAGATACATTTTCGAGATTGAGTTTAATGGTAATGTTGTATATGAGTGGTTCAATGAGTGGCTCAAGTGACCTGACTGCAGCATGTTCGAGGACATCAGCGATTCGGAATAGGTGATTCTTCCGCACAATACTGTAATGGGAAATAATTTTTATTATGGACTAGATGACCGGCCCAGTACTGAAACTAATTGATGCGTAAACATTTTTGCAATGGTGTTAGAACCGTTTAAGAATGCTAATGTGACTGACTAACTTGTGAATAATCACATTTCAAATATGTTACATTACTAAAGAATCCTGCACATGCCCGCTCGTATGCTTACTCATGCTAAAATTAAACTATAGTGGTAAGTCAGACATGTCCATTTAAGATGCTTGTGACTGTGACCCGTTGGAATCGCTATACATTCTCACGTGACTGCGTAACTCTATTCAGCTTCATTCATTTGTATTGTGAGTTTGAGCTTCACCTAAGTAAAGGTAGCAAAAAGAGATGGCTTGGGTTGGGACGACACACACCACATCGAGGTTATTCTTTTATTAGAGTAGATGTGCATAATGCTTAGTATTCCCTGAATTCTGTTTGACAAAAAGCTTAATTGAAGCTATTGGCCTTGTTTGGTATGTACTATACTCACTTCTCCGTATGATAAATATTCAGGTGTCACACCGTGTGAGTAGGCGAAGCAAGCATACAAAAGTCGGGGTTATTTTATTTTATAACAATGTAGCTCATTGTATACTTAGTTTCCAAAGCAGTGGTGTATAAAGGAAATCAACTTTTGTATTCCAATTTGGTAGTTGCTTTTATACATGTGTATTTATATGTATATGATTAATTAGGCTTTGACGTGTCCCTGCCCTGTACGCAAGTGTTCTTCAGGTTAATCAAGTCGGTATCGTATGTGGCTGCGGCCACATGCGGTTTTGATCATACGTAATAATATGGATAATGATAGGGTTATACTTGAGTTTATGATGCGGTAGTGGTACAGACTACGGGATGGTTGATGAGTATTGCAACTCTGTCGTTCTGGAAAACCATGTTAGATGCTAGCATAATATATTAATCATCATGGATGATGGTAATGAGAAATGCTGCAAAATACATGAAAAATCGTGCGGGTTTGAGTATGAATGTATACAAACCATTTGACGTATGTATATTGTATTAATCAAGGTCCGTCTCTTTCAGTGTTGCAGTTCAAGCTCCACAGTCACGGCAGCAACAGCAGGCACTCCAAGAGGAATTGGAGCTTGAGGAATTGGTAGTTCCAGGTTGACAAAGTGAACTGCAGGTGGTGAGCGACGCAGTACTGCTGTTTCATTGTTATATGAAAACTCGAAAAAGATTCATTCCATGCTACAACGATTTCCAAAACAAGATGGTTGCCATTCCACTTTCTCCTTCCCCAACTGGTTCAGACCTGGCTAGTGGGGGAATGTCAAATAACAATGAAGCTTTACTGGACATAAGCATGGACACCGACATTTCCATTATTGACGATAGTTTTCTGGGCGAAAACAGTCAAATGAGGGACCACCAAATTCGTTGTGAAGACAGCATCAATAATAACAACCACAGCATTGGCAACACGGCAGACGAAGTAATCAGCGAAGACGAAGGGATTGTGAAATTAGAGTTGGATCCGTCATGTAACAAGTGTGCCCAACAACAGCAGCAGAAGAGACCTTATTCCAAGTTTCCGGCTTCGGTGTACAAAGATGTGGTTGTGATTGGGAATGGTCCCTCGGGCATTGTTCTTTCATACTTTCTCGCTGGAAATTGGCCATACTACAACAGAGGTGGTGAAAGTGTTAACGAAATGTTACATTATAGACTTCTTGCCGCAGCTTCTGCCACTAAGGATCCTCAACACTCGAGTATTATTGAACAAGACTTACGATTTTTAGCACAGGTAAATACAAACAATAAGCGAAAGTAGAAAGGGATTAGGTATGCATGTGCTATGCTTTCGTTGTATGTACACATACTCTTCCAAAAAATCAATACGTACATTCTATTAGGTGCTTAATCAATTATTTGTCACACTATACCATCCTTTCTCCATATTGAAGTTTTTTGCACATTAATGACACATGTGTGGCCTAAGTGCCTACTAGAAATAGGTTTAATTAGCATTTATTTTATCAAAATGAAAGGATTGACGTGACTTACGTGATTGGCATGTGGAAAGTAGTGGTAGTCAAAAATTTCGACAAACCCTGTACAATACCTCATTTGCAGATAGGTAGGAATAATGGAATGTCTGTTTTCTCTCGTCACTCCCATTTGTCGACTGTCATCTCGTTAATATTAATCTTTCTGACCGTATATGAACCGAACAAGAACCAGGCTTTTAATCTTAAAAGCGTATTCATCGATAAGCATATACGTATAGGTAAAGTGAAAATGAGAAAATTGTTTGATGTGAAAGCATGACGGGTCCATTGATTGAAATGCATGAGTGGGTAGCAGAAGCAGACATACGCAGACTGAAGGGATGAGAACGAAGAGGCCCATAAAATATGTGCCTACCAACAACCTCTTCAAAGGTCAAGGACAGTTTTTGTTTTATGCCATTACGACTTGGTTGTCAAAAGTATGGAAATTATGATTTATTAGAGGGAATTGACTTGGATTATTGCATGCATATAAATAACTAACCAACCTCCCATCCGAATCACAATGAATAATTTATTGGAAGGTGACATTGAAATAAGCATAAAGTGGCCTATTTTCGTGCTTTACGGAATTTGATGGCCTGCCTTTGTGTACAATCATTTCGTGAGGTGGACTATGAACTAGGGAAAATGCCGTGTAGCTTGATTCAATTTAAATGGCAAATAGAAAGATTAGGTAGGGCTGAATGGATGGTAGGTTTGGCCTGACTTTTCAGACTGACATTTGAGATTACTAATGTCAACTTTGATGGTAGTATTCACAGAATTTAGTAAAAATATACTTCACAAATTGCAACTTGCAACGCCTTTTTAAACTTTACCCAAAATGTCGTATTTTCATGTAGTCTGTAAACTTTTTATCAAAACCAGTAGGGAGGAATTAGTAAGTACATAAAAGGAAAGGAGAGGGCAAATGTCAGCGGATTAGGTTATCAAATTAAGGCATTCATGTCAATCGGGAACGAATTTTTATGAGCGTCTGTACAAAATAAAGATTCGTGGAAGTATTCATGTATGGACTACTCTGTACGGTGGGACTTTGCATAACGTCAAAGTAATTCTGAGAAAATAACACACGGTTGACCTTTATTATATTTACTACGTGCATCTGCACTGTGTAATTAACGAATAACGAATCAGCCCCAAGTATGGTAAATGAGATATGCCAATCCCATAAGTAAGATCAGGAGGGAGATGCATGATCAGTAATTCAGTCGGCAGGTTTTCATAAACACAAAGTCCATGTTATTATTCATTCATTGATCATGGCAAGTACCTAAAGAGTTGGGAAGATAATACATTGAAGTAATATGATTATATAGCAATTTTCAGCTCGAGCGCATCAGGAAAACATTAATACATACTTAAGCATTTAATGCATGCAATATAAGTCTGTTGTGGCGATAATTATTGTTTGTCGGTTTTCATCACTTCTGAATGGCTGCTACTGTTTGGAAGTCTTCTATTTATGTTTTGAGTTTGCTCGAGGGTGAAATGTTGATTCCTTGTGAAAATGTATTGGGGACGACTGAAATGACAAAACGATTGTAAATTAAGATGATGTCGCAATGCATATTAAACAATTTTTTTAAACAATGCTTTCGTCAGGGTCTTGAAGGCCGATCGACAAACCCTGTTGCCCTACTGTTTGACACCCTAAATCATCCCGATGCAGACCTTGGCCTTGAGCTCCCATCTCTTCTAGACTGGCAAAAAAGTCCAAAGCAAACAATAGATCACGTAGTAATTGGAAAAGGCCCTCCTGGTGGGGCATGGCAGTCAATGGATGGCAACGTACTGACCATAAGTCTAGGTTGCTGGATGGAACTTCCCCAAATGAACTTCCGTGAGTGGGAAGCCACCCAAGAGGCCCGTTGTGTTCGAGAGTCGCGTGCATCCGTTTCATCCGTGGCCCAATATTACTGCGACTACGTTCGTGCTCACGAACTTGATCGGTATTTCATCACCAATTCGGAAATCACTCAAGTGACCCGTATTCCCTGCTCAGCGTCCGCTCGTCTTCCAGACATTTGTGATAATCTTCCTGCTGACGTTATTGAAGCGGCAGAGGAGCAAGATAGAAAAGTTAGGAGACACACAATTAGTGAAATCCCAGTGAACTGTCAAAGTGGCCGAGAACTGAGAAAACGGTAATTAAAACGCAATTTGCTATCGGTTATCGTGTATTCGCCTTGTCGTCCTTGTCGCGCTCTACTCTACGCAGAGTAGAAGTTTTTGGAATTTATTTTAACGAGGTGTATCTTCTTGCCTACTATAGAAATCGTACACTTTGGCACGTAAAAGGATTTACAAGAGATCCGTCGAACGGTGGAGTTTGCAAGGAATTTAGCTATTTGACGAAGAATGTGGTGCTGGCCACCGGTTCCTCTGATTCTCCAAATATACTTAATGTTCCTGGCGAACATTTGGATCATGTACTTCATTCCTTGAAGGATCTAGAGCAGTTAATTACTTCAGGAGAGTTGAACCAAGACTCTAATCCTATTTTGGTTGTGGGGGCGGGCCTGAGTGCTGCCGATGCGATTATTGCTGCCAGATTTCATTCCATTCCAGGTAAATAATAATAGGTTTTATGCCGCATAGGCAGATGTGCAGTACTACTGGCACTGAATCTGTTATTGAAATTTATATTTTCTGATCCCTAACAGTAATCCACGTGTTCAGACGATCGGTGGAAGACAAAAATTTAATTTTCAGACAACTCCCCGAGAATATGTACCCAGAATACCATAAAATTTACCAGATGATGCAAGATCCAACTGCATATGATGGGTATAAGGCTTTTGAACAACATGTAATTGCAGAAATTAGACCAGATGGAAGGGTAAAACTGATGGGTCCTCTTTCGTGTCGGGTGGTTAAAGTAAGTTAGTTTTAATATATAATAATATCTGAGCATTATGGACACAGATTTTAAGTCATGATTTTATTGACTTAGGTGTCCTACATTGTCATTTGTATTGGATCACATCCGGACTTATCCTTTTTATGTGGCCATGAAAAGAATCTTGGGGTTCATCTAGGCCTTCCTATTGACTGCAAAAGGAATCCAATCGCGATAGACTTCTCCACCCATGAAAGTGTCCGCGAACCTGGTCTGTTTGCGCTGGGTCCTCTGGTCGGAGAAAATTTTGTTCGTTTTCTTCAGGGAGGAGCATTAGCCATTACAAACCACTTGACAAAGTCAAAAGAAATGTCTTGCTAGATATTTATGATTTATCAGATAAAAATAATATTATATTATGCCATCATACCTGATTTATATGATCGACAGCTATTGTTATCTCCTTTTTTTAGTTGCATGTAATGTAAAATGCTTCTCATAGCGGTTCGTGAAATGCGCCTGGACGGGTTAGTTCTGTTTCCACAATGGCATCTTGGCTGTACTGAAATACGGCAAAAATTCTCTTATCAAATGCATTTGTGGTTACCTATTACTCATGTAACATAATTTTAATCTTTAATTTTAATCGAACGATATTGCCGGATTAACAGCACGTATGAATTTCAATTTTAAGTACTGACTTGAGTCAGTAGAATAAAAGCATTGTTCGAATAAACCAAAGGAGTTGATTGGAAGTATTTACTGTCAAAAAGTGTCCAAACTAATTATCTGGACAATTGGGACTTTATTCGGAATTGGAGTGGAAGTAGGCTTAAAAGACCATCCACCTTATTTATCCGATTCGAAGAAATCTTTAAGTTACAAGTTAGCGTAACGCGTAATAGCATACGTACCGTATAAAGGACATCCATAGGTATTTTTGTATTTCTTTGACCCAGTGATTATATCAATGGTAATTTTCTCATTGCCTTTAAGACAAAATGACCTATCGATCTATAGAATTTCATTCTTGGATAGCCTGAAAATTCAGCAGATCTGTCGTTTGTGCAAGTTAAGTACCTTGCTTTAGTGTGGTGGACATGCACTTTTCTGAAATTAAACTAAACATTCTTAATGACTGCACTGTAAAGTGTTTTAGTATTACCCTATT
>JAANSN010006431.1:0-10529 GCA_036850665.1 Dicranocentrus wangi | reverse complement strand
TTCATTACCTCACTTGCTGCGCTTCAGTTGAATTGCTTTCTCTCAGCTTTGTCACCAGGACCCTCACGATATTGAGGAGGAAAAGTAGATTGAGCTGGAAGCATTTACAAAATACATATGAATCATACTCGCACACGGCCACTTCTACCTCTAGCTTGGTGGTAAGTTTGTTATAGAAGATTAGAAGATAGGATAAGACGTAGATGCTATGCGTACGCTAATCTAATTTTACTGATCAAAATGTGGAAAGTTGAAAGCTTTTGGTATAGTGATGCTAATACCTATTGCAGTTATCTACTATCCAATAAACTTATTATAACACACGTGTGTGTGTTATGAAGTGATGAACTACTTCACAATCATTACGGGCCACAAAGATAGTATAGGTATGTGCGTTACATTAGACCAAAGTAACGAAATTCTGAAACTCGGCTCTGGCGCTCTACTTTTGGACTCCTTTTCCTATAACTTTTCCTAGCTTTGACATGGAATGATAAGTGTTGTGAGAGTGGCGACACCATTTCCACCCGACTCTAAGGTTAATATTTTAAATCGACTAATCTGCTACTTTTTGATTTTACATTTTCTACGTAAAATTCTAGATTTGTATAGCCTCTGGAGGCAAACAAGTTACATCACTCGGTTGAAGAATTGGGTGACGAACGAACCAGGATACTTACAAAAATAACTACTAGTCTAGGCCCCTCCAAGACTGCGTAGGTAGACGAAAAGTTGTAACCCGTCCAGCACGCTACCCCACGGAATTCTCTAGCTGTCATGAATGTCCAGATAGACGTTAAAATGCTTGGTGCTCCCCACCCAAAGAGATAGTAAAACCTAAATAAGAATAACAGTAATAATTTTACTTTGACCAGGGAAGCAACTCTAATAACAATACCGGTAATAATATCGCTTTAAATCATTGAATTTACAAATATTTTAAGATGAAATTATCTTACATACAACCAAGATTTTAAATAGGTAGCAAAGCGAAGGATGACTGTAGCTCTAATTGTTGATTACTATTAGATTCAAGTTTGCAATTATTAACCCTTTTCTTTCACATGCATTTGCTTTATAATACGTAAACGATTTACCTGCTGCTCTGCTCATGTCAGACAAATAAAATTCAAAAAGTCACCGTGTGTGTCTGTTTGAACCCCTAATCCACTTGGGTACTCATCTCTCTTCTTTTGAATTATTCATATGTGTAATACTCCATTGGGGATTGTCAAATGATAAAAGAGCAGCGAATTACACTTTCATTCAGCTCCATGTGTGTAGTACTTGGCATTTGATTTTGATCTCACATGAAAAAATACTTGAACTGGAAACTGAAGAAAACGAGGTAGAAGAAGCACCCGTACCCGCCCGGGCAGAAATATAAGCGTACCTATGCATAAAACGTCTCCGGCGGAATACTCACTTCGCTACTCTCTCTCTCTCTCTCTTCCTCAGCTTCAATCAGAATTGAGAATGAAAGTGAAAAATCAAGCATTTTTTCTTCGTCTTTTGTACTTTTTTCTGTGCACCCGCATCAGTAAGCCAACCACTGTGTTTTCTCTTTTGATAATTTATATATATCGCGTTTTTGTATTCCTGTAAAAGGCGTTTTGAGAAAATGTTCAAGTGTTTGTTCATAAGGCGTAATAGTAAAATGAAACACGGGAATGGAAACACTTTGGCATTGATTGAGATGAATCAATGACATAGGCAAAAGCAAAACTTTCAAGGTCATTACAGGCTATTACATTTAAAAACATATTTAGCTTACATCCACGTTCAAGTTCACCTTAATTGGTATATGTGCAATAGTTAAAAGATACTGAAGATGAGAATCGTATCGATAGTTTAGATTATTAGTATCATTGCCCTATATTCCAACACCCGACTGAGAAACGTGAAAGAACATAAAACTGTTTGTTGTGGCCATAAAACTACTTTCGTGATTCGCCAGAGATATTCATTCATGACTTAACCAACCGACAAGGATGTACTAGTCTTTGCGTGTTAGCTAATGGCAGCTGGCAACTAATCTGCCATTGACATTGACACACACAATCCAACCGGGGCTACCTGCACGACTTGAAGTGCTATATGGAAGGAAGTGCTTGCGAATTTGTAATCAGATAATGTACTTTCATTTTTCGTCATTAGAAAATTGTTGTGTTGTGAATGTCGTTGTTGGCACTTTTCCTCCTTTTGTCTCATTCCAAATTCCCTTTCACATTTGTCGTGACGTGAAAGCAATGATTTTGAAAACAAAATTATAAAGTAAAATTTCAGGTATAGACCTTGTGTATTCATTCATACGGTTTGGTGCGTTTTCGGAATCGCAAGAGTTTGTTGATAAGTTTTCATCACGTATTCGAAAAGAAATGGGAAACGGGAACGGGACTACATTAACTGAAAGCGTATTTTGGTGTTGTGTCTTACACACGTACATTTTTATTAGATCATTCTGTATTGAAAGCATTTTTGGTTTGCAATTCGCAACCAGTAATTTGGTCCCAATAGCTAAACTTATTCCAACTTCCAACTCGTGGTAACTATCAAGCCAGCAAACTACGAAAAGAGTTTCTGACAGAGAGCACTCAAGAAATCTACACAGCTGTGCGTGTGTGACTTTACCTTTCCTATGGATTTGAGATGCCGTTGAGATACCCTGTATCCCCACTATTATTACCGAAACACTTTTACTCAAGGATACAACCCATATGTCATAGTGCCTAACTGAACAGCGTACTTGTATATAATAACCTGTCAGAGTCATGTTTATATATTTACCCTATATACTCGTGTGGATTTTTCAAGAGCATGATATAATACGTGTGTATGTATTACGCGAGTAATTATATTGAAAGGGACACAGGCTGGTGCATGTGTCGCAAGACGACATAAATTGGGAGAAAGTTTATATCCAAATTTGTTTTCTGACATTGTGTTCCAACCCTCACTTTACTTGATGCTATCCCTTCAAAATTGACATTTTGGGGAAAGTCAAGACGCTAGACTTGTATTACGGCTTGCCTTTCCCTCAGCTTCTAAAGTAAAGAACATATTATCCTCTCTCTCTCAGACAACCTCCTAACTCTCCATATTCTGATCGAGAGTGTATTTTCAATCTGGCAAAGATATGCTGTGGTGTACAGTTGGATGGATGCTGAATTTGATACATCGGTTAGTCTAATATGTTTTTAAAAAGGAAGGTGCATGATGCATGCGGTAAAGAATTGACGAGGAAAAATTGAGCCTCACATACAGGTACATACTATGTATATGTATAAAGAATTTTTTGTACTTTACTATATCCCCTTGTCTTTCCTTCCATCATGCTTCCACTCAACGAGGAATTGGAGCGTATTACTCATCGCTAGTCCTAACTCTAACCCATTCCATATAGATGATGCAAAAGACATGTGTAAGTGTCCAACTTTCACCCACCATATTAGAAACAATTAATTCTGCGTGGATGTATCTATACAGAAAAAATATTGCTTTCCAGCAAGCAGAGTGTTGAGAATGTTTTTTGCAGACAAAGCTTAATATAAAAGAACCTCATACACATCATGCAACACATCAGGTATTTTTTATAGAACGCCTGTCAACCAAAGTCGTCCATCTACTCTAGTTCACTTACGAGAGACTGAGATGCTCTTGAAAAACTGCTACCGTGATCATGTTGTGCAGGTATAGGCCCTCAATGAACATCCAGAGAAACATACTCGTTTTCCTATTTGGAACAAGAAAATAAAGTTAGATAGACTATTATATATAAAGTGCTTACATTTTGATTATACTCAATATAATAGATATATATAAACATACGCATATTCCAATATCGTATAGGCCGATTCACAAGTGTACTCCTGTCAACATAATTAACATCACCGAGTATATTATCAACATCAGTAACATTGTCACCAGCATGAGAAACACGAAAGTTAGTTGGAGACTTCCAGCCTAGTATTGCTTTCACAATGGATTCAAGCAGGGGGGAATCGATTTCAATGAATGAAGGGATATGCTAAGTGCGTTGCGTATCATACATGTAATAATACGATTAATTGTTCTTCTGTATGATTGTATTTACTCAGATGTGATCAAGTTACTCATTCATCCTCATCGTAATTATTAATTCACGTTGGTTGTGGATTTGCACACGTTCATCTATACTCGTAAGTAAAAAGACGTATTCCCAAATGACGTAGGTGTCACTCGACGAGATTTAAATAAATAAACTTGTGTAAAACTCTAAGGAAGGCTGCGGCTTTTTTGTACATATGTTCAAAAGCTGAATATATACGACCTGGCGATTTTGCCCTTGCATGAAGTATTCAGACTGTTTGCTTAATGTGCAAGTTTATGATATGCTTCTCAACATCAAAAATACTGTGGCCCATACGCTTAAAGTTTCCTTAATATAACCTTAATACAAATAAAATCCATCGACATATTCGCTGTAAGCAAAAAATATATTTGATGATTTGATCAGATTCCACATCAGATTGAAAAGCAAACGACAATCGAAATAGATACTTTAGTAGTTCTACACCACACGTTTTAGCTCCTGACTTGCCACTGAATCTCATCTCATTTATGCTTGAAACTCACGAATTTATTTCAAATTTCAACCGAATTGGTGGGGTCCTTTCACCTTTCTTGAGCCTGTTTGAGTCAGACTGACAGACACACAATATAAAATTGTAAATTATTACTTACATGACGTGAACGTGACTGTAATCTGTAATAAATACAATCGTTATCTCTTGTAACACGAAAAGAGTGTCCTCCCAGCAAAACAGTAAAATAGCGTGCATCAGTGATTAGTGATTTGGTATGAACTCACGATCAAAACTCAATGAAGCTCGTTAATACCAAATTAATGGGGAGATTGATACAATATGCTAAGTCATGTGCTCCAGTTTCGTCCAATTCCAGGTTTAACAGGAATTGTTATTTGCTACGCTATAATTAATACACTGCTTTATAGTAGCGAGTTGTTTCAAGTCAAAGGCTTAATATTTGTAGCAAGTATAATTGAAGTGCGAATAATTAAATGATTATAATATAACGTATTACCTCCACTACATGCACACTGCACACTTTCATGTAAACATGCTCGTTACCCTACTCGGCGGACATGGCAAAGTGGATGTCTTACGAGCCAGGGTTGATTTTATAAATGCAATGAAACAAAACAAAATGCTTGAAGGCATGGCCTAGGTATATAAAAGATATTATCATCATATTTATAGGATGAACAAAAGGAGTTATTGAGGTTGGAGATTCATTATATCCCCATGCTGTTGATCTTTGTCATGGACCTATGTATACAGCTACGCTACACATGTTTTTAATTAATAGGCGCGCAGATAGCATACTATATATTTCGACTAAAAACTTCATTTCTTTTGTTCAAAGGAGATAATTAACCTAACATACGATTATAGTAGGTCTAAAAGCCCAGTGTTGGGGTTTCAACGCGTAAATAAGCGTGTACAGTGTAGGGTAAACTAGAATGTGTAGACCAGACTTCGCTATCCTCTTCCTCATCTATACATAGATTGCGGTAAGAGATAACATCTGGTTCTCACTAACTGATTTTTGCATTAAAATTCCAACAACATGAACGCCAAGTCGCCAACCAACCCAAGGTAATATATACTTAATGTTTATGGATGTGTCTATGATCCTCTTATTTGCTGGGAGTTTAGGCTACTCAAGTTCAGAGATCAAAGGAGAAAGTTGACGAAAGATTAATTGAAGATTGTATCCCGACTGAGCTGAATTTATTAAACAGTTAAAGACACGTTGTTGTAATTCTAACGGAGGGTTTCATATATCTCAGAGCACAAAGGAAAGAAACGACACCGTAATAAATATATTAAACGCTTGTTTCACATTTTCATAGTATGCTTATGCAAAGAGTAAGCACGCACTTTCTCTACTTTCATCCCATGATTTTTCACTTGATATCCTTATTGTATTGTATCTAGTAAAATAAGAATTTTCTAATTTTCGTACCGAAGCTTCCCGCATTACGTATATTAAGTAGGTGTGGGTACTGGGTACGTTATTTTTGTTAACGTTAATTTGCAATCATTCGTCAGCGTATTCTACTCGACAATTCCATTGGGATTTAACACAATCTTACCATTCGCTGTAACGTATAGCATTCAAAATTTAATCGTTTGTCCATATACTGGTCTATATATAAGACAAGTCGGACCAACACTTGAATGGTCATTGCGATAAATAAATTTTTGTGGATTCGGGTTCGGTTGTTCCATAAGTTTCTGTGAAATAAAAAGAGAGTATTACGATAAAAATGCTCTAGAAGTGCTTTTTAATTCTCGCATTATTATTGAAATTTCTTTATTTGAAATTTTTTATGCGAAAACCTCACCTAAAGCGGCCAAAAATGATTAGTGCCAAAATGAGGGAAAGTGCAGATGTAACAAGTCCAACCATCTCTAATATCCTAGTGTACACAGCGATGTTCTGTTTACTCTGAAAACATGTATTAACGTTATGAGCATATAAACAAAAACAATTACGGTGAATTCGAAATTCTTAGCAGCATTATACTTCACAGATCATAATTTCGTGCACCCAAGAGTGTAAAACGTAAAACCTATCTGAAGATTGCACAAGAAACAATGAACATTAGCATGATACCCTATAGTAGGAGTCTTGATTGAACTGAAACTGAAGTAACCCCCACTCCACTACATGTTCATTTATGGAACCTATATCGTCGGTTTCACGGAATACTGCCATGCTCGATTGCAAGGACTACGCAATCTTACATAGGTTTTAAGGATATTTTGTTCAAAGAAGCTGTATAATATTCAAGATTTTGTTAACAATATCTCGGGTATGAGTAATCTACAAAATTCTACAAAATCGTTATCGTTATCGTTATGCTACCGTTAGTTCTTCTGTTGAGTTGCTTGACCCAAGCAGCCTTCTCATTAGATCAACTGTGTAATTATTAAAGCAAGGCTGATAGTTGGTCCACCCAGCTTCCGAAAACGCAACTTTGTTAGGGTGCTGAGTCCATGTACCATTTTGCTGGCATACGCGAAACGCGAACTCTGAAAAAGTAGGCACAAACATCAACTTATCAAAGAATATCAAATGGGTTTTGCATTTGAATACTGATATGTATTTATTACTGTATTGCCAACATCTACGACACGGCGTAGTCGACTAAGGTGGATGCATGATAGTTAAATACAAGGTGCAATTCAATTAAATATAGTGCATTCACGAACAAATGTTCTATAGGATCAGATTTCTTTGAATTTCAATTCAACCTTATGACATCGACATCAACTTTATAACGAGGCGAACTTTTAAGAAATACTCGAAACACAAAAGACTTGGCTTTTATTCGGTGAAGTGCGAACTTTTACAACTTTTTTCTTACAAAACTTTGCAACTCTCGTCTCGCACCGGCGGTCAAAGTCCATCATTGTGTAAATGAAATCAACAGCTTAATACACCATGCGGCTGCCTGCACTATTTATATTTTATTGTTGTAGGATAGGATAAAATGTAATCCTTAGCATGAATACACTCGTATGAAATTCCCAAGAGGGATTTTGTGTGGTAAATTAGCAGTAACTAATGTTTCTTATGAAGCAAAATGTGTCATCAGTTTTGTAAATAGTTTGGTGTCGTTCTATGATTCGTAAATAGCCTCGACTGGTGAACAATACAGTATACCTTTCTTTACCTATATAGTAAGTATATAGCTTATCTGTTCTCTTCTCACAATTCTTTGACTTTCCTTGAGTATGCGTACTAAAAGTTTATAATTAAAATGAAACCTTGAGTTATAATTTAAGAATTTATTTTTAGAATGCATATACCTAATCATAAAAGTTTGTCGTAGAATAGAATGTTGGAATAATCATTAACATGAGTTCTGAAAAGCAAAGTTGATCGCTGTACCTCAAAAACTTGAATCTTGTAGAGATGCATCCACGTCGCCCCTAGAATTAGAATGCATATACACGGCACAACAAAGCGAGGAATACTTTCTCCGTAAGCCAAATGTTCCGTATCTATATTCGGTAAGTGTATTACTTTTTCCTATATATGAATTGGATTGGGGTGATGTGTGTGGTATTCATGCATCCAGTAAACATCGACTTAACTATTTTATTTAAAAGTCTTACTTGTAATATCATTTCCTGCCGTCCGTGGGCACTGCAATTGAACCGTAGCACCTGGAGCTGTGGGTGGCCAGCAGAGAAATCCATCCCAAACTGGTGGACAAAGCTCTAGCAAAAATGAATAGCGATCATTTGAATTTTAACATATTTAGGTGTGAAATATTTGATTCTGACAATGATGATGTACATGATTCTAAATATGCTATTAATTTTCATGTAAATGTAATTCATGTGATCGTGTCAATCGTGTGTTTAAGCTGCTGCCAGATGTGTAAATTTTGTTATAAACCTTGTCTTCTTGTCCTTGTCGGTTTACTCAACATGTGTTCCGATTTTTTATGAAAGCTAAAGCTATGTACATAATTTAAGCATGGGAATTATGTGACCAATGTACATAATGTCTCTTAACCCCACTTGCCTCTCGAGAGACTTCAAGTTAAAAAACCAAACTATGGGCTCGCAAACTGACATGTTTCCTTCTTGTTACACGAAACTCTGACAAAGTGTGTGCGGCTGAGTGAATACATAAGCGCACTTTTCGACGTGATGTAATATAAGGTAGCAAATAAAACGAAGAATACGAAGCCATTACGCTAATGAGTGGCATGCAAAATTTGATGGGAGGGTTGGTCTGCCTGGTGGAGCGCTGGCGAAAAAAGTCAAGGATGCAGGGTACACACTCTTTGTTGTAAAACTGAGGCATAGTTTACACGAAACAAAGCCTGCCACAATACCTGACATACGAATATAAGGACGAGAAATGCCTAACTTTGTATAATATTTCTCAAGTGTCCATAGTCCATAGTTCTGCCGGAAGCTGAGGAAAGAGAAAGAGAGAGAGAGAGAGAGGATGGGACAATAAGGAAAAAATCGCTGATGTGAGCTCATTTGCACAATACACTTCGAACAACTTTTGAGTATTTTTAAGAGATTTCCTCCCTGCTCAAGCTGTTGTAGTGGAACTATAGAATTTTAGAGTTACTTGAAGAAGTAGATGCCGGGAGGAGCAAAGAGGCTTTCCTCGTACCCAATTTTATACATCCTCTTTACCTGCTTGGATAGATGCAGCCTCTGCATCTATTGCCAAACAACGAAAGTGGAAAGTTGGAGAGAGAATCCCCTTGTATGCTTGATTGACAGAAAGGCTACTGCTTTCTCCTTGGATTTTGTGGAATATGGGGTTTCTCTTACTACATACGGGAAATACAGTCAAGATTTTTCAGAACGAATGTTACAAAATGTTATGCCACACTGTTGGATTTCTCAATATCCATCTCAGGCAAATGAAATGCTTTCACCGGAAACCTAAATAAGAAAAATATATACGCCTTGATGGCGTTTTCATTTACCACAACAGTTAGCTATTATGTAATATGTAGTTACGCAAATGTGTTATTTCGATAGTTTCAAGCTCTTTTCAAATACACGTTTAGTACTGTGTCATTGTGCGATGTCTGGATGATACTACGAATATTCATTCGTTATCTTCCAAAAGCTAAAGGCTTTGTTTGTCCACTTTTACTCTATGGACAGAAAATAATAGAATGATACAAAGTTTTGCTGTATTTTGTGTTAGTTGCTTTGCATGCCTAGCAGGTATTGTTATACAATTACGTATTGTATCAAGAGGTCTGCATTTTACATTTCAAAATGCAAAAGTTTAGAAAACTCTCTTAGATCACGACGCTGTCGGACAAGAAGTTCCTTACGAACCTGAATGCTTGCTAAACAAATCTGGACAATGAAAACATGACAAAATGCTTGCGAAACATCGGGTTGAGAGTGTAAGGGTGCTGGACTTTGGTTATAGTTATAAGAAAAATTATATCAAGTATAGGATTAAATTTTGGAAGGAATAGCAATAGCATACAACAAGAGTGACAATGGATAATGAAAATCCAAATCAGGCATGTCTAGTCGTTCTAATCTCAAATTAAAAATAGGCCATCCCAGAAAGAAGTCTCTGCATGCTTCTAAGGAGCTGCTCATAAATTGGGCGACAAATTTGCATAAAAGATAACAGATACGTTGTGATAAGATATGGAAAAAACAATATCGATCCTGGTTCCCGAGTCCTTAAACTATATCCTTGTCATAATTTTAATATGTTTCTCATTTTCGTGAGGATTGAAATCGCAGAAAACAAAGCACTCTTCAAGCGCGTTATTTCCTACTTCGAAAACGCCACTTCCGGGTCAAAGGTCAAGTCGGTAAAAAAAATTTAAATACAAGGTAAACAACGAGGTGTTATACACAAAATGATCACGAGATTTCAGGCTACAAAATCAGCCGATTACAAAAGGCATACATGTGACCTGTGACCTTGGGACCCCTAAAATTACT
>JAANSN010006430.1:0-10531 GCA_036850665.1 Dicranocentrus wangi | reverse complement strand
TACTTTTGGGATGTTCTACTGTCTACTTTTGGGATGTTCTACTGTCTACTTTTGGGATGTTCTACTGTCTACTTTTGGGATGTTCTACTGTCTACTTTTGGGGTGTTCTACAGTGTACTTTTGGGGGTTTTTACTTTGTACTTTTGGGGGTTTTTACTGTGTACTTTTGGGGTGTTCTACAGTGTACTTTTGGGGTGTTCTACTGTGTACTTTTGGGATGTTCTACTGTCTACTTTTAGGGCGACTTACTATGGGTGGTCTTTTGGGTTGTTTTACTGTATACTTTGAATTGATAAACATGGGTTTTTAGTTGCTATGGAGCTTTTTGGTTGCTATGGGGATTTTTGGTTGCTATAGGGTGTTTTGGTTGCTATGGGGTTTTTTAGTTACTATGGGATTTTGTCATTGGTTGATTGTTATTGATGTACTTTCTGTCTACTTTATGCACTATAAGTACTTTATGTACTTTTTATTTGTACTTTGATGTACTTTTTTGTACTTTTTCGTACTTTTTCTTTGGCGTAATTTTTCGTACTTTTTGTACTTTTTTTGTACTTTATGTACTTTTTCTATGTACCTTATGTACTTTGTCTTTGTACTTTATGTACTTTTTCTTTGTACTTTAGGTACTTTCTCTTTGTACTCAGCGAGCTTTCTTATTGTACTTAACGTACTTTATTGTACTTGACGTACTTTATGTATGTATCTCAGACTTACTATAAAAAAGCACCACAGCTTCGCTTCAAAGAGCTCAGTCAAAATTTGTGTGTATTGCGGTGCAGTATCGTAGTCGACGCTTCGACTTCAAATTCGATAATCATTCAAATTTTCAGTTTCTAATATTCCAAAATTTCAATTTCGATTTCAAACAGACCATCCTTGTGGGCCACCCAATCATACCTATATCAGCTTCACCAGTTATCCGTGCGTAATGCCCCCTCCGTCTAGACTTTACAGATCAACCCAACCCATAAGCTCGTCTTTGCTTCTCAGCGACATAATAATAACAAACTTATTAAGGACGTCAAAAATGCTGCGTTGAGAAGAAAGCTCGTACGGATTCCAAAAACGAATATATTCAAAATATTATTATCGTTATGATCGCATTCCAGAATGTATGTTGGTTGTGGAGAGGCAGACCGACTCATTTCATGGAAGTCGAGAAAGCCGCGGCCTGTGGCCAACCTTCCGTTGCAAATATGAACTTAAAACCTATTAGATGTTCTCGGAGGAGATGAAGTGCTGAAGATTTTTAATATCATTTTTTTAAATGTTTATTTCCGTAACATGCCAGCTTGCAAGCATTCTTCTTAATACTAGGTATCGCAATGACAACCGGTATTGAAAACACTGAAATACTTAAAGTATGTAGTTTGGCAATCAATACCCTAAAGTATTATAAGGAGGAGGATCCGGGTCTTCGCATTCCATGGACTTATGCACTGCATCCATTATGTCTTTTTTAATTTTCGCAGCATTCAAAAAATCTAAAGGATAAGCCATGTATCTCACCTGCCTCATCTGGTCGAAGATGTTTTTGTAGAATGCAAATGGTCGGGGTCTGTTATCTCCAGGCTGTGCGAATAGTGCAATTAATGAAATATCATTTCGCACTAATATTTCGTTGATTTCCCAATTATTTGGAGGGAGGGTTTTTGCGCAAGTGTCACTTCCGTCCAGTTTCGCTCTGGTTCTGTTGAGTGTGTTATTGATTCGCCTTGTGGCGCAATCATCAGTTATTAACACAATGACCTTGTGAACATAACGCCCTTTTGAATCCATTGGTCCATCGACCCAACCGAGCTTTTTTGATGCTGCTCCGAAGACGACGGCGTTCAACGAGCTTTCGCAAAATTCGCCATCTCCGCCTGTTTTTGTATCAACATTTCGTATTGCCATTTCCAAGGCGACCCTATCGGTTGTAAAATTCAGGCGTGGATCATAGCAGTCTTCTCTACGATAAAAATAGTATATGTACTGCCTTGGCTTTATACTAATATTATGACTTTATTATGAAATGAATGTTTAAAACTTTGAAACTTACGTTTTCGCAAAATTTTTGTCCGCTCGGGATAAGCTATCATCAATACCTGGGTCGTCATTTGTTCCAGTAGTGTCTGGTGGATAGTCCGCGAAGGCCACAAAAGCGAATTGTTACCCTGGGAAGGAGTCTTGTATATCCTTTGCTACGTCCGAGGCAACTTGACCAGATGTTTTTCTACTGGAGGCGAATGTATTGGTTTTATCTATTGCAAAGACCATTTGGACTCGCGTATTAGTGACGTCGCAGTAGTCCACCTCACCCCCTACTACATTTACAGAAACACCCCAAAAAGTTAAGTGTAATGCCAATTCCAGAATGGAAAACATACTGCAGCTAGTTAAAAGGAACCCGAATACTTTAACCAGAATTCAGTATTTCTAGTTTAACCCAAAATGTGTAGATATCCGTCGAACCGTTTAATTAGGTGTACATATGATAATGACTGATAGAATTTCAGTTACATCAGACTTTCTTTTTGTGCTCACTCATTGTGAAATCTGTTTTACTGCTTATTGTCTCGGGCGTATAATGGATAATAAAATTAGCATGACCTACATCGAGCAGCTTATGACAATCACAAAAGTTTGTAACACATTTTTATTGTTTGGATTAATTTCCTAATGTTGTTCGTGGTAATACAATAACCAATAAACTACCCAATTAACCGATCCAGTTCCCTTGGAAACGCGTATTCCCGTTTCTAAATTGTTCGTCTCATGGTCTGGGGTGAAAGTTTCCCGACAAAATAATATGCGATCGCCTGGCACGGGAACTCTAGGAAACGCCGTCGTAATGGAGATGACATGGTACGGGCATGATATATCCCAGCAATTAAAAACGACGTATCTTGGAATGGGAATCATAGATACCATGACACATTTATTTGTTTAATAGGGGCGGGATATATACTTCCCAGTTATTTCCAACGGTTTCCTTGGACTGGAAGGTTTCGAATAACCTGGAGCAATTTATTGGGAAGCGGACGGTGACTCACAGTGTGATTTTCTTGTACGGGTCAATTTGCTTGCTATATTCAGGAATTCATGCAAAACTGTATCCGCAACGGACAAACTACATATGGGTTGGATTGCGCATTACGGAAAGTAGAAATTGAGCCATTAGAAATGTCCTACCCAACCGAGCATGCTAAAAATGTCTGTCACATCGAGATCGGTCGAAATATGTAATAATATTTTTTCCCATTGGCCGAAGAATGTAAGAAGAAGAAGCCGCATAAAATCGCATTGAGCCAATTGGCCCGGACGGGCAAGTGAGTTATGTGGTTAAAAAATTAATCCAAACTTTACGTAATACATTTTTCTCGTCAATTTAGATTTAGATTTAGATTTAGAAACTGAAAATTTGGCTATATTATACTGGTATACATACATAGGCACACATATGTGCAAATTTTCGTACATTTAAACATCACACCTTCTTAGTTATTTTAATTATTCATAAAAAATACGTAATTATTTGAATTAAGAATGCTTACTTTACGAAACGGGCAGAATCTAAAAATTGGAATCTACTCCCAAGATACAACATATTTAAAGCTCAGATAGGCCGAACATTTGATTTTCCCCAGCCTACTGTCCTATGGTATAAAGCCCTATTGAAGGTCAAAAGTATATACAAAATGTATACCCAATTGGATCAATAATTCCTTTCAGGAGAGTTTCCGCAACTAAATTCCAGCACATTCTTATTCATTCGGGACACACCTTTCGAAAGAGGTATTGCGCGACCATAAATCCTAGGGGTTACCTCTCGAATAAATTTCCCTTCATTTCTATCAAATTCGGATCATGAAAACCAAACATTCTTATCTATATTACTACTTTGTAATATAACTTTAGACTGCTTTGTAACTCATATGATTGGACAGAAGTGCCAGTGAAAGGACTTCGCAGGTTGTGTTGGCTAAGGGTTACTTGTGAATCAGCTACAAGCTATAGCTTTAAGGTATTTCCAGCAAAAGGTCAACTACTTAGCTTATCCCAAAAGCAACCAATGCCTGGACTCTATAGGCCTGCACGTCGTTCCAAACCTGCGCCAGGAAAAGAGTGTCCATGCGTCCTGACACAAGTCATAATTTATAATGACGTTGTAGTTATTTATGTGTTACCAAACTACAAGGTACATTTGCTATTGAATAAACCGTACCATGTCATATACAAGTAAAGTTCCACGCCCTTTACAAGCGATTACATTAAGATGCTTCGACTCCAAATGAAGGTGGTGCTTTTTTAATTTAAAAGCCAGCTAGATGGGTTAAGGCTTTGGTGGGTACCGGCAGGACAAATTAAAAAATACCGCACGTTTCATGAACCATTTTTAAATCATAAAGATAGACAACCATTTGAAGCATACCATTCGAGAGCTTTCATGGACTCCCATATGTGTGCCAATTTGATAGACCTACTACGGACAATATTTATCTAGTAAAATAAATATCAAATGCAATTCTATTGGCCATGAACACAAAATAAGATATTTACCAAAAGCATGACACTGCTCATGGAGTTGCTGAATAGTATAGAGTTTGATTCGCAGCTCCACAAACTCGGACTTGATTGTGTAATTCCTCTTCCATCGCGATGTGGAGATATCAGGTACGGGGGCCTATGGGGGTTCAAACTTACGAAAGAATGGGTGGTGATGCTCAAACCCGAGTTTTACTTACATTGGCATATTACTACAAACTTCCCAGTTTGGAGGCAGTGTTAAAAAATGCGACGGCTGTGCTCCATATTTGCTCACCGGTACCCACATATTCTTTTATTCATATGAATGTGGAATGTTCAGAGATGGCAGGTGGGTTTGGATGACTGGGTACTGGCTGGGTATTACCCGGGTTTTTCATTATAGCAAAGTATAGCAAAAATCATTTCGCTGGGTTTTTGGGTTTGGGCCTGGTTCGAACAAAAAAATATTTTAGAGAGCCAGGAAGTTGTTTCAGTGCCTAATATTTATTTAGTATCAAAGGTAATAGTCCACCTTACCGTTTAAATGTCAAAATTTGTAATTAATAGAATACTTGTATAACCCTAATATAATGTCGAATTGTGCACCACTGCAAATACCATTATTATAAGTATGGTTGGCTCTTGTGCAGAGCTAAATTCAAATATCGAATTGTGGAAATATTTGGATGATTGAGAACCATTTCAGTATATTTAATTTTTAGAGCACTTTCTAACATGCAGACGTGCAAATTTGAATGTAAATTGTGTTTTAGAGCAATTGTTAATGTTCATGCCCGCCCATACCCAATACCCGGTCCTAACCCGTCTACCCAGGGGGTATGGATATCTATCTACAAACACGGGGTTTTTACCATCTTTGGGAATGTTAGCACATGATGAACTGCTATCGGACTTTCCCGTTTCACAAATGGAGGGCGATGTTGAGGGGAAATATGCTCTCAGAACATTTTCCATAACTATCATTGGAAAATAATGACACGTTTTACACGGACAAATAGACAATTCAGCAATTGACTACTCCGGTCTGGTCAATGGTTAAATCTGAATATTTTGCAAATGGCAAGCATAGTAGAGCAAATAAGTAGGGATGACTAAGTGAATAAATTTAAAGTAAACAAAGCAAGCTAAATCAATTAACTTCGCCTTTCAGCTGTGTATCTGATAAGAATTTTTACGACGAGGATTTGCTTTAGCATCAAAAACATATTTACCTCTGTAATCAATAAAGTTTCTCAACTTATAATGTATGTAAATAGGGCACGTAATCAAGCAGGAAACATAGTTCCATCAAGTATACATAAAATAAATTAATAGTACAGAAATGTCATTATCAAACGTATTGATTAATGCAATAATTTTTTATTCAGCATTTGACTGAAGAATTAATATTTCGCCTTGAGCAATATCAGCAATTAGTGCATAGGATATTATTGATGGCAAGGTTAACCCATCCATAAAATTGTAGACATATAAAATAGATCAATTCAGATCTGGTTTAGTATGTGCCATTCATGTTATGGCTCAATAATATGCTTCATCCGGTTTTCGCAAAGCTGTTATATATACTATCGAGGTACTATGGACAAGTCCTGATTTAGCACCAAATCGGCTACCGCATAGATCTACGGTCAAAGGCAAACTATTGAAGGACTTATCATGGGGAGTCAATCTGCATACCAATAGAATCTGAAAACAATACTCTCTTTGATGATTATTGTTTATTGATTTCTAATTGAATTAGTTTACTCTGTCGAAAATGTCGCAACACGAAGTTATCAGATTAGTTTTACCAGACTATCAGTCGAATCTATTATGTCGCTTTTGATGATGTACTGTTTCTGCATTCTGCATCAGCTCATAATTGTACTACGAGTAATATCAAACAGTACGAATTTCTCATGAACCAATTTCTGGCGCTCGTAAAGCTATATTTGTTGAATGGGAATGGGAACATTTGCAAATTGTCAGCAAATTAAGAAAGTTGGTGGATCAGTAGACCATAAACTTGATACGATACATTATCGGCGTAGCCGGTTAGAAATGGCTCATTAGAGAAAGGGCACCATAGATAGGCATGTTAGCATATATGGAGCATGTATATTTATTCATGTTTCTTCCTCCAAATCACACACACATGCTTGCTACATTGAAAATCTGAAAATCTATAGGTATTATATAGCTTTAGTAATGTGCGAGCTTTTTATTTAGGGATTCTTCAATCCATCTGTGACCATTAGAAGGTTTCGTAAAAAATTTATGTGACAATTGTGGGAAGAATATTTCCTTGCACATAAGGCAATTATATTTAATATTTTTTGGGGTTAGAGGAGACTGGTTGATCCTCATTGCAGTCAAAAATTAGAGTTTGCCTGTGGGAAAAGGAGCACCACGATCGTTTCAGTACGTAAGGGTAGACAGCTGCACACACCTGCGTACGCTTTGCGTGGGAGTATTAGTAGATGCACGCATGGTAATAAATAGGAAGACCGGATGAGATCTTTTTTCGGAAAAATTTTTTGGAGATGATCGTGAGAAATGCTTTAGCTAGCTTTAGAAAATAGGATGATGTGTCTGTGAAATCTAGAGAAACGATGTGAACAATGTCATAAAAATTAATTGTTGTTTTAATGGGATTGGTTTCTAAAAATAAGTTTTTGTATGTAAATGTGTGTCCATATATTCAGCGTTGTTAGCCGCTCCGACCGGGTATAAAAGAAGGTCCGATTTTTCGTTTATCACTTCCGTGAGCACTCCTACCTAGACTGGTTTGCTCTTTGTACTTCATATGGTCTACCTAGCCTTAAATGAGCTGTAAAGGGATATACTAAGCTTGGCAGTAAGGCGATTTTCCACTGCAAGGAACTGCATTTCAAAACTGAAGTTTACAAGCTGACCACGTTTCAAAATAACCTTTTTTGTCGAAAAACGTAAAATACACAGAATAAATGAAAACCTTTTATTATAAAATACCAAGTCAAAACAGTTTTAACAAGTCAATATACAATACAAACACACAGGTCAGTGCGTGTCACACATGCATTTTACGTAAAACATGGGAGTGGTAGATTTCAGTTGTTTATATAACGCGAATTTACGATTTTAGACTCAGCAGAACCAGTTGAACTGAAACAAATTTGAATTACTCTACAACATGGCTACCCTTAAGCCAATACTTATTTCGGTAATGAAAGACTTTTTCAGGCGGCAAGAAGGAAGACGCAGAAAAACACGTCACTTTGAAAGAGCCTCGAAGTGCAACGAATGGAACAACGATTTGAAAATACTTCACTTTCCAGAAACCTTCAAGGGACCGCACAGTTGTGGTTCGATAGCTTTGAATTTAAAAAACCGGCAGCCACCACTGCGATCACATGGAAGGACCTCACGGCCGACTTCAAGCAAACCTTCATGACCTTCGCAAAAGCTGAGATTGCAGGACAAAAGCTTTACACCACACGTCATTCTACCGAAGAAACAGTAGTGGAAGCGTATGTATACGAGATGGTCGACCTATGTCTAGCAGTGAATCCAAACATGCCAGAAGCAAGAGTCGTGAGAACCATTATTTGGGGAGTTCTGCCAGCGTACCTGGATCGAGTGAACTTAATGCACCCAAAACAATGAAAGAACTCGTTAGACCTACGAAAAGTGAAAGAGTCTCAGTGATTGTTGATAATACTGCTTGAGACTGCAATAGAAAAACTCAGCAACGGGATGGAGAGCTATCGGCATTGTCCAGGGAAGAGAGTGGAATAAAATAAGCGCGATGTTAAAACTGCGACGGAGTAGGGCAATGGCTAGGGATTGCTTCAACAACAATGAACATTACCAAAACTACTACGGCTACGATGATGAACGCAACATCGGCTCGACGATGAACTATAAGGATTACGACCAGGGAAACGAAGAGGAGCGGCCTCGGACCTTCCACGAGTCCCCGCTCAACGAAACTTCAATCCAAAAATGAAATCACAGGCAGAAGCCCATACAAATTTTTGTGAACGAAAACGGGATATCCACTGCGGAGAAAAGCAGAAACTTATTACACTTATTAAATAGGGATGAAGTCAAGGAAGGAAGGACACAAGGCGATGTACAGAGAAAGAAAAGGCAGGACAGGATAAGAAAATGTCGAGCACCGCAGCAAGTTTTGTTACAAGGAATACATCGCGATTGGCTGAAGATGAACAGGCCAGTAAATCAAACGACAGCACAACAAAAGAAACATACTGATTCACACATGGGGATTGACGAAACATTATGGCATCAGGGAACTGCAAGACAAGTGCCGGCTGGGAAACCGAATAACAAAGTTAAAAGTTGGAATTATATTAGGAAGCATGGAAGCTATTCAAAGCGTCAAGAGAGAGATGAAAATTCAATGACGATAAGATGAAGGACGTAGAAATGTCATATGGTTGCGGAATAATCACAAGCACGAAAGATGTGCCAGCAACAAACGAAATGATAGAGGACGGACAAAACTTACCAGATGGTACAACTGTGTACGCAATGGGAAATATTACGAGAGGAAATAGATATACGGCCGATGAGAAGCAAATTATATGTGTGATGTCAATTAATAGTGATGCCAATGATAAACGTTTACATGTAAGTCAGAATAATGAGCAAGAGACACGCAGTAGCCAAGCGCGGAATGAATTCTGCAAACAGTTAGATAACAAGTTGTTGCACGCTAAAGCAGCCAGCTCTGATGACGATATAAAGAGCTTCAACGAATTATGCGAAAGGCAAAGATGTCAAAGTTGAAAGAACGGCTGATTTGAAGAATGTGCCATATATATTCAGCCGCGTGAATTTGAGTGCTTCACTCTTCATATGCTATGCTTAGCCTTAAATGAGCTGTAGAGTGAACAAAAACACAGGTCAATGCTTGTCATACATGCATTTCACCCAACCCAAACCCGACATAACATATATTACGAGCGAAATTATCTGCAGCAACATTCATCCAAATCTCTTCTAAACAATTCTCGTTACCCGAAAGGTTCAGTATGAATGTAAAAAATAGCACTTGCGTGAGTGTATAGATTTGTATATTCACACAAATACATTCATGATGGTCCTTTTGGGTCATTCGTTGTAGTAACGCAAGCTCACAGATTGTGTATTGGGTCCCATGTTACACATATGGCAATATGGAAAGAGTGGCACATTCCTGATCTGTATTACAGATTTATTATCAAGAACAATAGGGAGATAAAATAACTGAATACAATTCTAAAGCATAAACTTACATTCAGTTATTCATCTTCAACCCCGAGCTATGGAGATACGCGTGATTTGTGCAATCTGCTTACTGGCAACATCCGTCATTGGTATATCAGCATAACTATTGACTAGTAAAAATAATTGAATTCGTCTAAATTTGCCAAATAATATATAACTATCAAACTGTTTTAGGATGGACTCCCAAGAATGATACTGGCCTTTTTTTCTTAAACAATAAATACCAGTATGCTGACCATTTTGGACCTGGAGAATTTGTTGAATCTCTAATCGATTTGGGTAATCACTTCAATTTCAACAACAAATCCCAGTTAAAAATATTATTGAAGTGTGTAACGAATTTAGATTTGCAACAATTCCTTCAGGTTACAAAAATGACATTATAGAAATTTTCAACAAGACCAAAATACATGAGATACGGTTTGCATACAAGAAGGACGCCAAAGGAACAATCAAAGTTGAGGTAACTCGAGTTCTTGGAAACATTGTACGCATTTCAAAAGATGTGGAACAAGACAAGGAATTCATAGAGACGCTTTTTGATGGACGAAAGTCGAAGGTGAGACATAAAAATGTCACATATATGTCCTATTATGTAATACCTACTATAATAAACCTGGTGTTGAATTTAAATTTAATTTAACGGGATCTGCAGACCACCATGATTTTCGATCACCCAGACGACTATAATGCTCACTTGAGGTTAATAAAGTTTAAGCAGGATATAGAGAAAGGCCCCAGCGGAACA
>JAANSN010006429.1:0-10533 GCA_036850665.1 Dicranocentrus wangi | reverse complement strand
TTTAATTTCGTTTTGGAGCAGGATTGTGGGTAGTGGTGAAAATCGGGAGTCCAAAAACGGATCCGTATTTTAATTTTTGATTTCGTTCTGGAGCGGGGTGGTGGTGGTGGTCAACATCAGACCTCAAAAAACGAAACGGGATTTTAATTTTTAATTTTGTTTTGGAGCAGGATTGGGAGGAGTGGTGTTGATCAGGATTCCTAAAACGGATCCGGATTTTAATTTTTAATTTCGTTTTGGAGCAGGTATGTGGGTGGTGGTGGACTTCTGGATTCCAAAAACGAATCTATATTTTAATTTTTAATTTTAATTTAGTTACCTGATTGAAAGATGGTAATGGTGAATTCCAGCACATAATATTTAGGAATCTAAATTTGTTTATTAAGGAGCCCAGGGTTGATTTGGGTGTGTGTGGATCTATGCTATATACGGGGCAGGATAATACAGCGGGATGGTATGGATCATATGATGCTTGGAAAAATTGTACAAAAGTTATCCGGTGAATGCCGGAGTTCGCACCTTCCATGTAGGCATTCTGGTTGTTGTGGTCTGCTTTGGATATAAGACGAGTATTTTTTTCAGCTGGTTACTAGTTTATTTAAAATTTATTATTTGTCTGCCGTAGTTAAATGGATTCATATTTTGAAAGTCTGACGGCTCTCTGAAGGTTGTAGTAACTGTAGTATTTATTATTTTATTTTAAATTTCATTGGTCTTGGGGGTGGTGGGTTTGATTTAAGCCTGCTTGCACAAAGTGCTAATTTTTAAAATTTAAATTTTAACGATTTTACAGGTATTACAATGGCACAACAGGAAGGTGATTCTTCCGAACTCTTTATTCTTAAAAAGTTGCGAGAAGCAAAGGAAGCTGAGCCAGGTAAAACTATTAAAGATGTAAGCACTTCTGGTGGGAAGGATGGAAAAGTCAAGGGTACAAAAGTTGTCGGTGAAAGTTCAAAAAAGAAGATGGAGAAACAGCCTTTGCCATCCGCCCCTGTTTCGACAAAAAAACGGATCGCAAGCAAAAAAAAGCAAAATGAACCGGGTTCTGGGAATGTTCAACTTGGAGCTACAAAAAGGAAGCCTGCAAGTAGTGGCGGTGGGGTCACCGGAGATGGATTTGGTCCTGAGGGTACGCCAAATGTAGGTGGAGTTAGGAAGAAAGTCATGAAAGAGCGATTAAATCAACAAACACCGGGCGGTAATGACCTTTGCACATTTCATCACGTCCTTCTATATTTACATTTTTGGCTACTGACTAGATCAATGACATGCTTTTTTAAATAAATTTTAGTTATGAAACCCGTCGCTAGTTGTAAGGCGATGCTGCCCGTTAAACCTTCTTCGAAAGGAAAGTCTAAAAAGAACGAACAGCCAGAACAACTGGCATTATTTATGCCTTTAGTCCCGGCAGAGCGGCCAGTTATCGATACTACCAGCCAGTTGTATATAATAACTAGGCAATTTGATCAAGGAGTTTCTACGTACAAAAGTAATTTTGATAGGCACTATTGTTCACTACATTTTTTCCATGGTGGTGGTTGGTTTTTTATATTGATTATGATTATGATTTTACGTAGAATACTTCCAAAAATTTGTGGTGGATGCAACCCAGTTTGACTTTCTCTTTCTCGCGTGTGTATTTGATCAGCATTACTGCAATACCACTAAATTTGGCTCTTCATTTGGACTTCTGAACGCGGTAGGGCATGCATTTGTTACGGACCTTGCAGCAGATTCCTGGGAACAGGAGCGTCAATCGTGGGAGAATCTTTTCTTAAGAAGAGAGAGTAGTGCTATAGACAGAGTATGTGTCCTTCAAAAATTGGCTTGCTTCGAGATGCTTTGTGAAAGTTGATTGTTTTGCATTGTGCATTTTCTTCTCGTGCCTAGATTTTGGAGCTATACAACTCTAAATATGATGTAAGGGCCACTTCAAAAGATAGTTGCTTCGGGAAGAAGACGGAAGGTAAATCTGATGTTCAAATCAATACGGATAGCCGCACCCGAATAACACAATTTTTTAGTGCAGGGAAGGGAAATCTTAACTTTCCTGCCATGTTCGCAAAATTTCTAGAAAAGTTGTTAGGTAAGCAATTAAAATATGGTTTAGTTCAACAATATATGTATTGTATATATCTGTATGCCGCCCCTTCGTATATGTGTTGTCATTAACAGATGCAAGGCGCGTCCATTGCCCGCGTTCGAAACGCCTGGAGATTCTGGGTTCAACAATAACGCAGATGGCAGCTGACACGGCTGGAATTACCCGCCCCGACTTATGGAAACGGAGGCTAATTGTATCAGATGCTTTAAAATCCCTATATCCAGGGGCCATTACTGCTGACGATCCAGATGTAGCCAAAGGTGAGAACACAAACTAAATGTCCACCGATTGATTCTAAACCCAAACCTGGATTGCGTGTCTATAATTTTTTATAAAACGTCTGATTTTGTTTTGCTAATTTAAGATGCAGATGTGCTGGAAGAATCCGGTGAAACGGATGTGGTTTTAGATGAGCTGATCCAGAAGCGGGGTCGGATACTGAATGTGGAGTTGCTTTCCAAGGAATTGGAACAATTGAAAAATGATTTAGCAGCTCGTAAAACGACTAATGAAGGTTACCAGAACAAGTTGAACGAAGGATTGGCAATCCAAAAGAAGATTGAGCTAAAGATTATTTGTAAGGAAGAGGAGGTAACGCAGGCAATTAACACGGGTGAAACGCTGGACAGGATCGAGGTGCTCGAGGAGAAAGTAGGCAAGTCGGGAGTTAATAAACTTCTCACCTATATTAACAATATGGCAGAGGAAGGCGTCACGACAGAAAAACTGCAGAACGCTCTGCTCATCATTACTCGAGGAAAAGCTATTAAGCTTGGTGTGGAAATCACCGATGAGCAAGCAAAGGCTTGGAATGAAAAAGAAGCACAGGAATTGGATGATGGAAGGGAACCTGTTCCATGTTGTAGCAGCAGTCTTACAAAAACGGGACCATCGACTGGCGCAAAAGCGACTGCTACTACTGGTCGGGAGGAAAATGTTGGAGGTGACAGTTCCAGGCAACCTCTAATTATAGGTGGGGTTTCCAAACCGGTGAAACGGAAGTTCGACGAAATTGAAAAGGGGGGAGAGAATCAATCGGTCAAAATAAGTAGAAAAGAGACAGGAGCCAAGGCTCGCAATGCTCTTCAACCCGGTATTCTCCTGCTATCAGATCCTTCGTCAGCAGAGGAAGAGAAAGAGGAAGAAGAAGGACGGGAATATAGTAGTGCTGGGAATGGCGATGAAGAAGAGAAAGAGCTCCCTGTCACTACTAAGAATGGTGAGTACACCTCCTCTAATGATTATGAGTGGTGGAAGTTGGTAGTATATTCCCGTCTTCATAATTCCTTACCTATTATTGTTGAATCTTTTACAGGTGCTAGTAAGGATAAGGATTCAACGAACGTTCTTGCACAAGGGGATGAAATGGATGTTGGTGCCGGGGAAGGTGGAGACCAAAATGAGAATAAGGAAGGGAAGGCACACGAGGAAGACGCACCAGCCTTACACTCAAAGGAAACCGGGAAGTCCAAAACGGCGGTTGGACCGGAGGAGGTTGACAAAGAAAGAATGCTACTTGAAGAGGACCTGGCGTTGAGTGACATCGCAACTCGGGAATCGACCCCAGTTCCGGATGATCTTGTTTCTGAAGACGAACAGGCTAGTGAGTCTTCGGATGGGACTAACAATATCCATCCTGATAATCAGGATGAGGTGGAGGGGCAAAATAGTTAAATTGTAGTTTGGTTTTGAATTGTAGTTGATTGCAATTAATTTTTAAATACTTTCCAATACTTCTACCATAATAACTGCAGAATATATTAGTTAATATATTATGACCGGTGCTTAAGCCTTAGTTAAAGTTCATTTTGATGAAATGTATAATGTCATGAAGGCAAATAAAATGAAATGATTTGGTTATTAATGAACGGCAATAATAATGATAATAAAGAGACAAAACGTAATTTACGGGTATATTTCTCTGTCATTTATTTGTATTGTAGTTTTAATGAAGTAATTTTTTATACAAAATCCCATGTAGACTGGTTTGTTGGTTGGTAAAACTTGAATCATGAAATCCGATTGGCAAGTAGTGCATTGGGTTGGTTTTTCTCATCCAAACTAAAACTGTGTTTCAATTGTTGTTTTCCTTTGCTCCGAATGCACAAAACTAAAACTGCAAATACGATGATGGGACAGGTGGAGTACGACTTTGCAAGACGAACCGTTTTTTAAATCCGAATAGCATTTTTAGCAGTGTGGACTGAACGTGTTTGAGTGTGAGAAAGGAATCCGAACTTTAGTTCTCAATTTCATTTTTGAGCCGCATTGAGGTGACTGGTGGAGTCCCTGAGTGATAAACAAATCCGAATTTTAAGTCTCAATTTCGTTTTTCAGCAGGCTGGACGGGAAGGGTGGTCTATTTGTGCGAAGAATGAATCCGTATTTTAATTTTCAATTTCGTTTTGTAGCAGGGTGGTGGGTAGTGGTGGGCATCAAGACTCCAAAAACGGTACCCTATTTTAATTTTTAGTAGCGCTAAAACGGATCCGGATTTTAATTTTTAATTTCATAGTTTAGTCTGAGTGAGAGGAGTGGTAGAGGTCCAGGCCCTAAAACGAAATAGAATTTTAATTTTTAATTTCGTTTTGGGGCAGGGTGGGTAGTGATGGAAGTCATGACTGTAGAAACGAAACGGGATTTTAATTTTTAATTTCGTATTGAGGCTTGATTATGGGTAGTGGTGGAGATCATAACTGCAAAAACGAAACGGGATTTTAATTTTCAATTTTGTTTTGAGGCTGGAGTTTGGGCAGTAGTGGTGGAAGTCAAGACTCCAAATACGGATCCGGATTTTAATTTTTAATTTCGTTTTGGAGCAGGATTGGGAGTAGTGGTGGACTTCAGGATTCCAAAAACGGACACGGATTTTAATTTTTAATTTCGTTTTGAGGTTGGATTGTTGGTAGTGGTGGACATTGGGACTCCAAAAACGGATCTGGATTTTAATTTTTAATTTCGATTTTGAGCAGGATTGAGAGGAGTGGTGGATGTCGAGACTCCAAAAACGAAACGGGATTTTAATTTTTAATTTCGTTTTGGTGCTGGACTGGGGGGAGTGGTGGAGAACAAGTGTCCAAAAACAAATCCATATTTTAATTTTTAATTTCGTTTATGAGCAGGATTGAGAGGAGTGGTGGATGTCGAGACTCCAAAAACGGATTTTAATTTTAATTTCGTTTTGGAGTAGGAGTGTGAGTAGTGGTGGACATCAAGACTCCATAAACGGATCCGCATTTTAAAATTTAATTTCGTTTTATGGCCGGATTGTGGGGAGTGGTGGACATCAGGAGTCCAAAAACGAAACGGGATTTTAATTTTCAATTTCGTTTTAGAGATGGGTTGGGTGCACCTGTGCAGCTCAGGATGCCAAACGAATCCTCTACATGTAAATTTGGATTTGGGTTAGGAAATAGTGCGTTAGGTACCTTCATGGGCTGTATACCGAGATAGTATTTTGGTTTTTGTCGGGGTTTGCCGGATGAAGAAATAGTTGAAAAGTTATCCGGTGAAATCCAGAATTCATTGTACACAGGAATGATAACTTTTCGGTGGTGTTTGGCAAGCCTTACTTTACTTTTGAACTTTTGTAGCATTGATCGTGCGACACTCGCGCGTACATTTACAAGGCGAGACTGAGTCAGTGAGAGTGAGTCTTAGTCGACAACACACTACAAAACCAAAAATCAAGTTATTATACCAGTTAGGTGAACACCTGAAGGTTTTGATCGTTGAATTGAAGGTGGGTACTTCTTCAATATAATTTGGTGGTGTGGCCCCTGTGTGCTTATTTATTGTGGGTTACTTGACAAGGTGGCAGAAACTTACTAATGAAGTCGTAACTCTTATCTGTTCTGGTTTGTTTTAACTTTGGTTAGGTTCAGTCAGGATGGCGGAAGAAAAATTAAATTATCGTCAACTTACATATAATGCTAATCGTGAGCATTATCAAAATATTCCGTGGTTTGATGAAAACACCAAGGAGCTGAAAACTGAATGGGATAGAAAGCAGACACGGAAAATTTCGAAGGAGACTTGTAAAGCCTTTCCGGTTGCGGAAGACTTTGTCGTGCGGGAAATATTAGGAAGGGGAGCTTATGGGACTGTTATCTTGGTTAGGAAATTGCTCTCATTCCTATTCTTACTATGATTATTGTTTTTATTATTGCAATAAGACTAGTACTACATTCTGCATTCATAAATTAGTAGTGATCACTCAAATTATGTATTTGCAATAAATAATATCATAGGCACAACCTAAGAATGAGTGGCTAGAGCAGAAGCTAGTAGCTTTAAAAGCAATTAAAAGCTGCCATGACCTCAAGGAAATCTTTTCAGAAGCGCAAATGCTGGTGCAGATACATCACGACAACGTGATTAATATATTCAGCTATTTCTATGATGGTACGCCATTTCTGGTCATGGAAGCTGCAGACGGTAAGTAGTTTGTGCAATCTAAGCTGCATTAGCTCGTCATGTTTAAGTGCATCTTTTAATCGTCTCCAAACTAATTCACACTGTAACTTCATGTTACATTATTTTTATTCTTATTATTATTATTGAATTACAGGGACTTTGGAGGATTTAAATGCGATGAACCATGTTCATGGAGGTTGTTGGAATGAATACCATTTGTTCACAATACTTGCCGGTATCATGGAAGGAATACGCATGATTCACGAGCATGGTATTCTACATTTAGACATAAAACCATCAAATGTGTTGATGGTTGGAAGAACTCCCAAGTTGTCGGATTTTGGAGCTGCAGTGAAGATTGGAGTAAGTACAAAAATATTTCGAAAAACTCCAACATACCCTAAATTTATAATTATTAATAGAGCATGGTGCGTATATGTATATACTGGTATGATAAAATGGTTATTCTGATTTCGGTTTGCTGCTTTAGGAAACTCATGATAAAGATGGCGAACCCTGGTGGATCGGCTTACCTCGCCATCACACAACGTTTGAGTACGCAAACTACGAGGGTTGTGTTAAGAAACTGGACGAAGCGTTGGGTGGGTTGGTTACATACGCTAGTGTCAAATCGGACTTGTATTCCGTCGGCGCAACAATTTTTGAATGCCTTCAGGGGTATAAGTTAATGCAGTACGGCACCTGGGCGTACAAGGACCCTACGCGTAAAATCCAGAGACATTATGCCAAAGCACATAAGAAAGGCCGGGTGATTGAACCGTACAGGGGCAGGGGGGTTGAAAAAGTTGGGTTTTGCAGACGCTTTCGGTACGAGTTTGGTAAGCGGCCAGGATTGTTACGCAACTCCCTTTTGAACCGGGTAGCCTGCGCACCACGGGATTGGTACAAAGTTTTTAGATCTCTTCTGGGATTGGATCAGGAGCCGTACGACCCTGAAATTGGCGAATGGTTAGGGTGGTCAGTTAATTCCGCGGCTGGCTTCATCGAAAGTGTGGATTACAGGCGTCTGCGGGACAGCGTAAAAGAATACAAATACAATTCATACACGGCAGGTGAGGTGGCTTGCTAGTTTTGTCACTAAGTAAAATGATTTTGAGCAAATATTTGTTAGTGCTGGTCACGTGTATGTTTGTTTGTTTGTTTGTTATTTGTAGAGCTGCCACCAATCGAGTCCAAAGTAAGGCTAAACCATCGTATCAAAACCTCTCTGATTACCAATTCGAGAGGCCAAACGCTATCTCCAAACGAACGGCGGACACTGGCGTATAATTTTCACTACATAAATAATCGATGTAATGACTTGGCGAAGAGGGTAAGTAGTAAACAAGTAACTGGTAAATTTAATTGTTTTTGAAACTATTAGCCTATGTATTTAAATTCATGTTGATGGGTGTGATTTCAGAATAAACTTCTGCCCAAGAAAGAGAGATTTACGGGGCCGGACAACTACAATGTGAAGGGGATCGATATTTCTCCTCCACAGGTAATTCCTCCAGATGAATATTCGAAACGGCTTCGGTGGGTTACTTGTCAGGATGAACACAAAAATGGCGGCGGTAGTGACGATGGAAAACAGGAAGAGGTGACGATCTGGTTTAGGCGGTTTGAGAAAGAGACTGAACTGGCTCTGTTAGTTCAAAAATATTTTGAGGACGAGGAGGAGGAGGAGGAAGATGATCCACTGATGAAACATGAAGTAGCAGTGGGCGATGGTGTTAATAATGGGGGTGGAATTATTCCCTTTGGAGAAAAAAAATCCAGACCAGTAGCATCAGTTGCTCCACGCAAAAGAAAGTCGTGTGAAGAGAAAGTAGAGGTTTGTATAAATCTAAGGTTATCCACGCTAATGTGCTATCTAATTAGTTTACTCCGTAAAGTGTGCAAATTTTTATTATTATTTCAATTTGCAGAACCTTAGCTCAGGCGACCCATCTTCATCTACTTTATCTTCCACATCAATAAAGTCGGCGCGATTGGAAGAAAGCACTGAGGAAAAGGCTATTATTATACAAGTAAGTACTCATCGCTATATTACTCCACTGCTGCATGCATAATGTGCATAAACGCTCATTCTATTAGATCTTGTTTATTTTATAATTTAAATTATCTATCATGTTGCTTTTGCAATTAGCAGATCAGCAGTAATAATGTGCAACCACCCAAAAGAACGTATCGGCCACAGGAAAGTTATAGGCGTATCCTGAAAGTTGGAGATCGGTTTGGCTGTCCGATATGCTCAAAAACCTATGCTCATAAGGGTAATTGCTCCCGACACAAACTTGGTCATTTCAAAAATGGAATTCCTCTTCATTGTCAATGCAACCGGAAGTTTAAGTTACCAGTATACCTGAAAGAACACCAGTGCGCTTATAAGAAGAAGGGGGAAATGGGCACTTTGTATGCCAAACTAAAGGAGGAGTATGACGATATGCAGCGAGAAGAGGCGGAAAAAGCGAAGGAGAAAGCTGCGAAGGTAAAGGAGGCCATGCCGAAAAAGAAACTGGGCCGTCCACCAAATCCAAAGCCCTCGCCAGCTCCGAAGCCGAAGAAATCAAACGTGGTGAGTGTAAGTGGTGGCAAGGTGGCTAATCCTCCAAAAGGGAGGCGTCCACAGCAGAAGGCAGCTGCCAAGGGTAAAGGAAACACGAAGGAGAAGAAAAAAACTTCCAAGAAGCAGCCCTGTCACGAAGCTGAGGACGAGGATTCTGAGGAGCAGCCTGGCTATGACTCGGATGCTTCCGTCGCATCCAATCCATTCTAAATGCATATCTTTCAAGTACATACGATTTTTATGCAAAGTACCTATAGGAACTAGTCTGACAGATTCTCATCGATTATTATATGCTGTCACGATTGTAGCTGTTGTAGAAGATTTTTATGTTAAGCAAAAAAAATGGTTAGTTGGAGTATTCTTTGTTATGCAAGTTTTTATCAGCATAATAACAATAGATGAGATTCTGTTTTGAAGGTTCAGTTTTTTTTCAGGAATCTGGGTATTAGTGTGTCAGAATGAAATGCAATGTTTAGGTTTTGCTGGTTGTTAGTTCAGATACACTTCCCCTCCAGACAATGTTCTGCATTTCTACGAATGATAATATGTTGGCAGATATGTAAATTATAGTTATATTTCCCATTCCGAGTTTTGTAAAATTATAATTCCAATGCAACAAGCTTAAAAGTGGTAATAAATTACATGCATACGTGTTTGTGTTGCTGTAAGACTTTACAATAATAAAAAATTCGAACAAACATATCCAGTTTTATTTTTGTCGAAAATTTTGTCGTAAGGTTGGAAGATTGGCAATGCTGTTTTTTAAACAATCATTTTGTAAATGCGACTAGTGGAGAGCAAATCTTAAAAACGAATCGCGTTTTTAACTTCATTTTGGCGTTGAGGTGGATGGGATCAGTTGGAGCCCAAAACTCGGGCAAAACGATCCAATACTATAAAAAAATACCCTCTGTTTGTCTGTGTGTGTGTGAGTGTGTTCGGAACAAGGCTGGCAATCCCAAGATTGGATTCGGATCAAGATCCTCATGTTTACGAGACTTATAGATCTCTGAACTCTGGCAATCCCATAAATGGATTTGGACCAAAATCCTCTCACGTAACATATTTCCACAGTGCAAGTAACAAGCAAGCAACTATGCGCACTACGCACCAAAAAGGAATATCTATATCCGAGAAATGGATTTTGTGGAGGACACACACGCACATGGGTTTTTTATTCCTGGCCAGTACTTAGTACTGGCACCACAGTCTGTCTTACTATATCTTATCATTGTCAGGTCACGCGTTATGGCTCATAATATATTATTTACGTATCTTACTATATGTTATCATTGTCAATTCATGTGTTATGGCTTTTAATATACTATTTACGTATCTTACTATATCTTATCATTGTCAAGTCACGTGTTATGTCTCGTAATATATTATTTACGTATTTTACTACATGTTATGATTGCCAAGTAATGTGTTATGCCTC
>JAANSN010006428.1:0-10534 GCA_036850665.1 Dicranocentrus wangi | reverse complement strand
TGCATACATCATTTATGCATTATTTCTGAATTTAAGAAATTTTAGTAGCCTACGATTCTAGGGCGAGGGTTTTGCGGTTAAGTTCTTAATAAAGCAAATAGATATTGCCTTTTGTAAATTTGCAAGTGATGATCATATCAATCACTGCAAAATATATTTAATTTATGAATAAAAGCAAAAGATCTAATGACTATATTGCTTAAGAATGCTACCAGCGTTTGTGCCAGCCAAATTAGTTTTCGACAATACTTATCATGCTGAATCATGGAACATATTTTACGGATTTAAATTATGCGTGTTGTGCAAACCTTACATACATAGCGCAGCGCCTTTAATATTTATAAACTCTTATTAATAAATCGAGGCGTCAGCAACAGTTATGCTGGTACCATGATGGTGTGCTGCGATTTCTTGTCGTCCTTTATCAATGAACGTCCGCATTGTGAAAAAGTACACCACTTCAACTAGTGACAATAGCGAAAATCCAAGACAAAGTGATAAAACTCCTCCCAAATTTGCTAAAATAATCAGACCCATGTTTTTAGTTTTTATAGACCCATAACTGACGTAAGAAAACAGTGATTATTTCACTTTATCCATAACTTACAGACGAAATCTTCCCACGTAAATAACTCATCTCTTTTATACTGCATGATAGACGACTCTCTAAAGAATATGCGCACCACTGATATACTTCCGCTTACATATGCGATGTCATTGAGATGCGTGTGGCCGTCTAGAATCGCCTCACGTATCATTTTCGTTTGATTTGCTAGAGGTTGGTTTGGAAAATCGGCAGCTGTAACAAAGACGTTGTAAAATGTCTCATTGCATGCAGGTAAACAGAATTCTGCGCAGCTCTTTTCCTGCAAGGTTTGCTTCTTGCTTTTGAAATTAAATACGGATGTTTCTGCAAACGTAACATATTCACAGCATTTTTCAATTACTTTCATTAATTAAAATATGTTAAATGATCTTATTCAATCCTGAGCTGAGAATATGCAGGGTTAGTCAATGAAATCCGACACGAGAAAATTAACGTGGAAAATTAGTTCTGGTAAAAGTAACGTTCGTAAAAACTTGTCCATGTTAATTACTCCGACCTTGAGTGTCGGATTTCATTGACTAACCTAGCCCTATATACCTTCATCTTTGGAAGCTGGAACGGGAAGTGTCTTCTTCTGAATTATGTCTACGTAAAGTGTAACACAAATAAAAACCATTCAGTTCAGTCAGATCTGTACACACGTTAATTAATTAGTTACTTATGAATTAATTACTTGTTTCGTACCAATTGCTTTCTTCACACATTCTGTGAACTTTCTCAAGGTGCACACGGAATAGTTTCCTGTTTCATAGACAAATGTAGAGTACTATTTCCAAAAAAGCTTTCGAAATTATGCATGAATTCTGTATGCGAAATGAAACCTTACCTGGAGCATAGTATCGAGCACATTGACACTCACGATTAATAAATTCCGTTTCACATTCCACGACACATGCTGATCTACTATATTCAGTGTAAAATCGTAGTGGAAACTCATTTGGAAAGAAGCATCCCCGTGTGTTGGAACTGAATTCATGAAGAGCTTGAGAGGAATATGTTTCAATGGCTGTAACCCCAATTTGAGTTTCCATTCCCGGTCCAATTATATAGCCTCGTTCAGCGACAGCAGGAAAGTCGTCAGCGTTGTGAACCAAAACCTGCGCAAATATTATGACAATTTGATGCATTGCATATAGGTAGATATTAGATATTATTTGTTTATTGAAACATCGGATACCCTTAATCCTTTGAAAGAGTCTGTCGGTATTGAATCACATCTCAGTGTGTCAAGCATCAATGTCAATCCCCGACTCCTTCCAGCTCCAGCAACTCGTAGTGGAAATGCGTCCTGGAATATATTCAACGGAGTTGCAGTGCTTTTCGGACCTCCTCCACCAAAACCGCTGTTTTGGTTACCCTGATTCGGAGTAAATTTTAGTTGGTTTTTCTGTTGGCATGTTGGACTCTCTCGGCATTTCTGGAGATAGTGACATATTCCTGGAAAGAGGTCATCATCGTATTGTCGAATGCAATTGAAACTGTCTGCTGGATTAGTGTTATTGCGAATTTCATCCTCAGGCAGGCCTCCATTTTCCACTCGAAAGTTGTCCGTGTAATCCCAAACAGCCTTTTGGAGGTAATTGAACTCCGCCTCTTGAATCATTACTTCTAGGTCATGTTTCCTGAGGAGTTCAAGTAAATAATCCCGATAATACTCCAAGATCCAAAGTATTTCCAAATACCACCAAATCAAAATCACGCCTAAATTGGATTGGCATAGTTCTTACGCATCCTTTCTAGCCTTTTTCGTTTCAATCGCATTGAAAGTGCAACAGTAGCCAGAATCAGTCAGCGTAAGTCGAAAAATATGTTTGCAGGAGACCACAGCAGAGTTCCACCTGCAAGTTAGTAAGTAGTCGTCGCATTTCGGCGCGACAAGCCGTAAATATTTAAGAACAGTTTCCGGCTTAGCGTGGATTCTTTCTGCATTAAAGTGGTCATTATTTCGGGCATCTGGATCAACCAAGATGGATATTAGCGTTCGCATTTGAGACAGGGTGTAGCTGATAACAGAAAATTATATGCTATGATATGTCAGAATCAAACTTCCTCATGAATTAACTACATTAGGTCAAAATGTACGTAATCAGTAAAAATTTTGGAATCTACAGATCGTACTTATATCTGCATCCTTGAATAATTAGCTTTTCTGTCACTGCCTTGTTGACAGTACAAATCGTCACGGCTGGAAATACCACGTTTGTAACCTATAAAAACATTTATCTATCTTACAACCTTACAAAACCGATATATTAGCTTTTAGTTAAGTATTATAAATAGACTAACTAGTATATTACCGGATAATTAGTAGTAGCCACACTTGTGAGTACCGGATTTTTTGCCCATTTGGTCCAAACCTTGCTCATCATGTAGCACGCGCTTATTAGTCCGAAGGCACACCAACACATCCAAAATAGTCTATAAAACCGTAGGATAGGATGAAATAATCACAATCGCAAAACCAAATTTCAAATAATTTATTGCATAATATTATCTCACCTTTCTGCGTAGGTTCGCTTTCCTTCCGCAATATAGCGATACCCATGGAGTGATGTAAAAGCACAGTATTCCTTAAACTGTTTCCCGCACGTAACAGGTTCATGCACATTCTCGTCAAATTCAATACTTTTCTCAAGACTTTGTGAATCAGGTATGGTACTGGCTTTTTTCTTAAATTTCAAGCGTCCTGTAAACCGTCGGGAATTTAGCCTCGTAACTGGCTTGTAAGGCTTGGTCTTGATGGCAAAAGGGTTAATAAATGGAGGGCTAATCCCAGTCTTTTGATGCTCCGCTAACGTTTGAGCGTATTCTGAGTCTTCGGAAATATAATTCCAAATCCCATATGTACCATCTGGCTTTCTCATTTTTTTGAAATTTTATTTCCACACAATAAGTGCAGCGATTATGCCTTTTTCAAATAAAACTAGCAACCTTTCCAAAAATCACTTGTCAACTGCGGTGGTTGTTAAATAAACTGAGCAAATTTTTGTTTCTCGGAGGAGGTAAAGTAAACATAGGACCGGAAAAGAGAAGCTCCCCGGCAGGATTCAGGTGGTCAACCATTTCCATAAAATATTTGCTCCCCTTCCTGTCATCCGGTCCGATTTTCATAAATGCAGTTCAGAAATCATATAATGTGACTATGTGATTCAATTTTGTACCAATTTCTTGGACAATAAATCTGTTTGTTTGTTTTTGTCATGTTGATATATTTCCATTTTCCATAAAACCGAGAACCAGTTCTCTCAGGTATGTCAGGGTTATGCCATCATTTTGGATTAGGAGGTCTACATAGAGTAGGCATTATGGGGTTAGGTTAGGAAGTACAGAATACAGGACAGTAAGAATCAATGTACAACGGTGGCTTCACTCTTCCCCTTTGCCATTTTAGTTAGTCGATATTGCATCCTCATTTCCTATCCCCCACATTAACCATTTACAATATATGGCATTTTTTAGTCCAGCCCAATTTGTAAGCAACACCAACTATTTTTAGAAAAAAACATAAAATACCCAACTTCCACGCATTAGCTATTTGTATCTGGTAATTGCAGAGAAAATTGTAATTTTAATGCTTCTCAAACCAGTTCAGTCTAGGAAAACCGACTGAATCTGGAGTGTGATGGTAAATACCAACAATAGTTATGTTGAGAATGCTGAGATAGACGATAACATTATTTTTCATGTTAATGACACATAACGTAGTTAGTGATTTTTGTGAACAACACATCTTTCAATACCTTGCATGCCTTCATGCAAATCATCTAGATTGGGAATACAAGAAAACTGTATACTGTGCAACTCCAACAGTAATGGGAATTGTACTACCATAAATTAGAATTTTGTAGCATGTAATAAGATATTTTCGCATACTTTTACTACAATTTTAATGCTCATGTCTATTTTCATGTCATGTATCTCTGTCTCTTCATACCTATACATAAAATCATTACCATTTTAAATAACTCTGTCGACTGTCGACGTACGGAAACAAGGTAATTAGCCATTAGTTTTGAATAAAACAACAAATTTAGTTGAGCGATGAAATTCCTGATTTGCTAAAATAAACTAAAGTGTAACAAACAACAAACAAGCACCAAAATAATTTAGGATGGAGCTCTATTGCCTCGGTTAGTCACAGAGCGACCGCGCGCTTGACGCAACTAACTGCAGTCTTCACTGCTGAAATGTTATTTCCAAGTAAAAGACGCTTTCGGTTTGGTGCCGATCTCTAACAGATTCCTAAGGCGCTTAAGCAGTTTGTGTAAATCAGCCGAGTGTTTAAATGACCTGCAACAACAAACGAGCACGCACGCGGCAACTGATACTGATTTAATAATCAATATAGAAAAATCTTCAACTTTCTTTATTGAATCATATATCATAACGCGTCAGAATAATTTTGCATTACAAGATGGAACGAAGCTATTTTAGCCACAATAGTTTCACATTTTGTGGTCAAATACTACTGACATGTTTCGCCTCCAGTTACGCCGAAGATTCCCTGCTGAGCCCGCAACTGGAGTACTGGAAAATTGTTCCTGAAAATTTTATAATTTACAAAACCATGCACAACGAGTAAGCTGCTTTCTATTACGTTTAATTCCGATACCAGATTAGTTTCCTTGAGTTGGAAAATTCTAAAGTGTGACAATTATGATATAATAATACGTATTATGGTATGTATTATTATTCAATTAGAGTTGACCACCGGACTTACCACAAGTTTGACAGTCAGCAATGGAGACCATCTCTAAAGTGGAGTCAGTCTCCACTCACCACTACGGAAATCTCAACTCTAGTTTTAATAATTTTAATTACTATTTTCGTTGCAATTTGTACCCTTAGTCTAACTTACTGTGCTTTCCAGTGTTTACGTACATTTTGCCTAAACAGACATGGAAAAGAGATTAAGTATAATAGTATTCAGGTAAAAGACGTTATAGAAAATGGCGTTTTAAATGTGTAGGTAATAAATTATGGAATTGTAAAAATAAGAAGACACATTATCGCACCCATTTATCTATATTCAACTTAATTGAACCATATACTTAGGTAGTCTGTAAGCCTTTAAAAAGTTTAAAAACGAAACAAGTTGTATGAAAGCAATTTTGATTACACATTTTGTAACTTGAACTTTTACACATTATATATATGTCAGGACGTCCGTTATTATTATTCTAATACTCGAGTCTAATGTTGCCAACAGTCAACACCATGAGCTCATAAAATCTTTGTTATTCCAAGAAAATCATTAACATTTTGTGTGCTCACACTTCCTCTTTTCGTGAATCATTAATCCTCAAATTTACGTAGTCAATTTGAGAGGTATTGATGTAAAACTGGAAGTTGTAAACTTTGTAACCTCTTTTGTATGCCTGTCCATACGCTTTAATTGCTTGTGTGCTTAATTGTCCTGGATCTGGGCAAACCAACATCTTACCTGCATTATTAGTATCCTAATTATATCCTGCACCTAAAGCGAAGTGTATCCCAATGAGGAGGAACGAAAAACGAAATGCATGGAAGAAAATTAAATTACCTAAAGATTTCGGCAATGCAATAGTCTAAAATGGATATTTTATACACTTCATTACGCCTTTACGTCAATTGAAACCCCAAACGTGCATCATCTTTATATGGTAAAAATGTACAGAGACTCACAATCAGTGACAGTAAGCATCATATAAGCTTATACACTGGCTTTCCTATCGGGAAAAAGAAAAAGGCCAGAATTGTTCTTTTCAGAGTGCTTTAAATTCACAGTCAATTAGCGATAACCATCCATCCACCAATTGTCTGGGCTGGTAAACTGCACAATTTGTAGGATTTGGCAAATAAGCTAAATACTAGTGTTATTTTTTGCATCTTTTGCTAACTCAATTTTCGCATCAGTGGTCCAGGCTCGTCTGATGGATTTATGAACCGTTGTGTGCCACACTCCTACGAAACGTACAAGGTCAACAAGAACACTTCATTTTTTACGTTGCTTTATTTACAGTGTTTGTATGATCAAGTTTTTTTTTGGTTTCTTCGAGCACTACATTCGCCATATGGTTATGGATAATGGTCACACCTTTCCAGATACTTTGTTCTCAGGATTAGTAGTCCGACCAGTCTTTCTTTTATAGTCAGTTTAACAACTACCCACAACTTTACGCGAGGATTCTACGTTTCAAAATTCATTGGAAACATGGATCCCGAAATATCGTTTATAGAACTTGGACAAGAAGAGCAAGACTCAGGCAGTTTCTTTCATACTAACCTAGAACAAAGGATAGGTATGATAAGTAGCGTGATTTTGTTTGCCTTGTGTTTAGTGGGCATATTCTACTTTGTTTTGAAACTGAGAAGCAAAGATAAGAGAAGACTCCCAACAAGGTTGGTGGATGGAGGGATGTTCGATAGAAATACGGAAATGCTTGCTGAATTCCCATATTCCCGTGAGTACTCGAAATAGAAACCCGTAATATCGCGAGTATTGTTAACCTGCTAATAATGAATGTTTAATAAACAGCTAGTTTGTTTCTCTTTCAGAGCTATCCAACAACAACAATGAAGATGTCTGATAATTTAGATTAAGGAAACCGGAGACTGCACCAATACTGAACTGTACTTAGCCGTGTAAAGGCCTTTGTAACTGACATTTACGATACATAAATAACTCTTATAACAGTCAGAAGTCAGTTATCCAACGAATTGTAAAGATGCTATTTTTACGCCATGCATGTAAAACGGTGTATTATAATCTGTAGTTGTAGTTTTATAAAAATATTGATTTTAAGACTGAATTCGTGTTTGTTTGTTGAATAGACAAAATAACATTTACAAACCAAATGATAATACAAAATAATGTTCTTTCAAAAATATTTCAAATGTGTTTTACAACTTGAAGTCATCCTGAAATGCTGACATTTAGGGTGCGAGTAGCATACACTCTTTTAAACCTATGCGAAATAAACGACTTAAACCAGAAAGGTTCAATTACTTTGACCTTGCAGTTTGCATGTATCATCTTCATAAAATGCACGAACTAGGATTGCATTGTAACCATTCAACATGCGGCTATTACGTCATTGCATATTTTTTAGAAATTCGACATAAAGTTGAACAACTGCTAAGAGTCTGTCTGAATTTTGTATTTCAGAAAAATTGCATAATCAGGAACTTGCAGGTGCAAAAAACTCGTAATTTCGTAATACCTTAATCTGCCATCATGTGTCAGACATTTTTCAATGTCGCAAACCATGTATTCCCACACATGCAACATTTTTTGCTATCCAATCTTGGACTGCTGGTGTCCGTGTATTCCGTGGCTCGATTTTTTCAATTGTAAATGAAAATTAAATATGATTTTTTGACAAAATCACCTGCTCTCCATTGTGTGCTCTTCATTATACGACATTGTGCTATAAAATATTTGCAATTCAGAGTGACATTACATTCAATAAGAAAGATGCCAAATCCATGTAGCAATACGTATGAGAAGCAGGAGAAGGGGAACACGGGTTTTACGCAACGCTTACGACTCGAGAATAATTCAATTAGATCCCTATCACTGTGCATGCATAGGTAGGCAGATTACTATAATTTGATTTTGAATTTTAGTATAACACAGGGATTATCATTAAATAGATTATGTAGTTCTAGTATTCAATCTACTAACAAGGTTGACATGAAATGAATATTCATGAGTTTTAGTAATAGCAATACTATGTGAATGTATGCAGCTTAATGAAAACGACGAAACGCTTCTAGACATAAACCAAACCCGTACGTGTATACTATACTATCACTATAATTATCCAAGTATTCCACATAAATCGAATACACTACTCAAAATTCACACAAAGCAGATTATACTCGTTAACAAAAAACAAAAATAATTGGTTGTGTATGCCATATATTTAGTTTTGTTTATCTGAATACTTGCACACCACCACCATCCAACGAGAAATTATGATTACATTGCAAAAAGCTTAGAATATATAGTATATCTAGAATAGAAACGCAGAAGAGCTTCCCTGATTATCAAAGGAAATAAAATTTTGTTGTTTGTAGATTGATTGTAGATTGTAGTAGATTTGTATTTCCTCCAGACACGAAAATTTCCCATGTAATTTAAATAAGAAAAAATTATTCGTCTAATAGTCAAAGGACAGCAAAATGTATTTAATCGCAAAGTTTTCCTATCCGTAAGAATAGCGTTACATTACATATCTGTAGTTTATAAAATGTTTGGCAAAACGTTTGTATGGCTGTGATCATTAATTAAAAAAAAAGATTTCAGTCTACATAAATGTGACCTACACGCCAGTATATGCTACGAGAGAAACCAGCTTTGTACGTCCCATAATCATCCAGGGTTTAATTAAGTGTGGTGGCTTTAGTTTTAATGTAATTGTGATTCATTTATTCAAAATGTATAGACGCTAAGCGTGCATGGGTATTATCAATATTATGGAAAAGATTAAAGTGCAGTTTTAAAAGTGCTCCGGGGTTAGAGGAGAGTACGTATTATTTGGGGGAAATTCTCTGGGATGCATTTCCACAAATATCGCAAACCAAGAACAGCGCGGAGACACTTTATTTTCGAGGAAAATATCAGACTGCTGGAAAGTTTATGGACGTATTTTCAATCAGAGTAGCGTAATGTGCCCATAAGCTCATTCAATTTCTTCAACTTTGTCCACTCCACTCCAGTAAAAAAATCCTCATAAACTATATACTTTTTGCTGAAAACCAGTATGGATGGACTACGGACTAGGTATGCGAATGACGCTTCTGGGCGTATAATATGCTTCGTGTTTACAGCGAAAATGCCTCAGCATTATACGCATCTAAATTCCAAAATATTTTATCAGCAACCACGAACCATCATTACCTTCTGCTTGCGGCATGACAATAACAGGATGCGTGTGAGTGTGTGCATGGTATGGGCTGAAGCATAAAAAAAGTAATATTGCAGTCGCAGTCTTATCCAAACTTGCCAAAGTCGTCAGTGGCTAGTATAGCTCACTGATCCAAAATAGGATTTTGCCCAAAACATATAACATGCTCACATACTCGTAAAAAATAAGTTCGTTGAGGTATCTACACAAAAGTCTCGCAGTTAACTTTTTGCCGTTTGCCTACTTCCTTAATCATATCAGTCAGTACAACAGCGTGACCAACATAGGTCAGTGTATCTCTATCTCATCTCTATCAAGGTCTCACGCCGCCTCTCTGAGCGCAATAGCGAGTGAGATTGAACAGTACGATGTGAGCTTTATCAACTTTATATTACATTACGAAAATGAAGTCTGGATGTGACTTATTTTGGGCGGAAATTTTCCAGAAACTAACATTATAGAGTAAACTGTAGTGTGAGTACGTGAGTGCGGCCAAGTGAACTGACTGGAAAACTAATTAATTTAAGTAAGTCTGTAGAAAGTGTATTTCGATTAGTATTCATTAGTAGTTAGTAGTACGATGATAGGTAGGTGGAGTATAGCTTACAGGATGTATGGAACGTAAAACAAACTGGAGGAAATCGTAGTTTCAGGATCTGTGTTTGATACCTGGGTATATGAAGCACAAGTGGCAGAGCAAGTCCTACTCGTAGGTTTTAAGTATACAGCTACCCTACATTACAGTACATCGGTACATACGTCATACTAGTCATGCTCACGTCTTCTGAGCATACACATACACTTATTCAAGGAAGATGGGTGTTGAGTTACGTTGCGTTGTGTTTGTGTTGTAGGTGCTACGTCCGGAACGAAGTTAGTTGTATTCCCAAGTGGAAATATATTATGCGTTGTGGATTCCGAAAAGTATTTATTTATTAGGTTAAAGGTACAGACTTGAGTGCAAACTTAGATATGAGGGGGGCGAGTTTGCTAGTGGCTACGTAAGATGAATACGGATGTTGTCACAGGAAATCCT
>JAANSN010006427.1:0-10535 GCA_036850665.1 Dicranocentrus wangi | reverse complement strand
TCGCCCGTCGATTTTCTTCATGTACCAGTCCACCGTGATCCGCTGGTTGGCCTTCTTGGGCAGCTCGTACACTTCCGTCTGGGCGAGCATCGGGTTGGGCCAGAGTTGGGGGAGGATCCAGCTTGTGTAGTTGACCCCCGGTGAGCTTCCGAGGAACACTTGCTTTCTCAACGAGCCGGGATCTGGGGCTCCAGGGTAGTGGAGAATTGTGCGTCCGTTGGGGGGACCTCCCCTTCCACCCAGCGAGACACTCTGGATCCAATAATTTTTCGGCTCTTTGTCCATGGTCACGAGGACAGAGTACCTCTGCCCCGCATTGATTTCCAGGTGGTCGGTCCACACGGGAAAGGTGAGGATCCCGTCCATCTCAATCACCTTCATCCGATGCCCCTGAATGCTGAAGCGGAGGAAGGAGTCGGTGGCCACGTTGATGACGCGGATGCGGTACGTGCGCCCGCGGACCACGGGCCAGACCTCGTAGCCGGGAGCGTTTCCGTTTCCCGCCGGCCAGTCCCCGTAGGACAAGCCATTTATGGGAAGACTCATCACCGACGGCCGCCTCCCATTCCCGACCGTGATGTCGAGGAGGAACTGGTGGACGGGGTAGTGGAATATTTCCTCGAGGAGAAAGTACTTTTCGTGGAGGTAGTCGTATTTGTAGTCGACGCCGAGCGCGTGCCAGATGGTGGGGTTGTCGAGGACTATCAGCGCCCCGTGAATGAAGACAATGTCAAAGTCCATGTGGCCGTGGTACATGAATGTCCCTGTCTGACTTCCCAGCTGCACGTCTATAAATATATGTAAAACTTAAGTTTTTTTTCCACCTATGGGACATTTTTAAAGATTTATTTCTATTTTTTTAAAAATTTTACCGTAAGTATAGTTTTGGCCAGGATAAATCGGATCCTGAGTGACATACGCGACCCCATCGGCGGCGAGCGTGTGCTCCTGCAATATCCCATGAAAGTGGATGGAGGTGGGGACGCTCATTTCATTGATTACCGTCACCCTCAGCAGGTCATACTGGTGGGCAAAGATTGGAGGGCCGGGGAACTGGCCGTTGATGAGATATCCGGACTGCTTGTAATTGTCGGGCTGAACGGGCCCTTCGCTCAGCACGAAAAGGTAGGGTTTTAACCGGTTTGTGGTTATTGAATAACCGTAGTTGGGGTCTCCCTCGCCAGCCACTGGATGAACGTGGAAAAATAATAGTAAATAGTAGAGTCCACAAAGAATTGAAATTTCCATGTCGTGCTTCTTGCGGGCAGTGTGGTGATGGCAAACTTTGTCTTTTGGCGTCATTTTGAAATACGGTTTTATTGGTATATGGTTGAGGGTTATGGGAACACAAGTGGAGGCTACGGAGGATGAAATGATACTAAAAAAATTAGTTGGTCCTCCGAGCGATCAGTAAAAAATGAGTTGCAAGAACTTTTTTTACAAATAGAATAGGTAGAATAGTTGAGTACCTAGGAACAAATGCACATTTGAAATGACTTTTGCATCCCAGCTTGTGCACGTGCATGAAACAAAAAACCTGAGAACCCTTTTTTAAGCCATTTTTCTCCACTTTTTTCTTTCTTACAAAAAATACCAAAAAAATATGAAACAATAGCATGCACCATGTGCATTTTTCCAGTACACAGTCTTCTTCTCCTTCCGATGAAGGATGTAGCTGGTTTTGACTAGTTTTTATGAAAAAACAAAAAAGGCAACCCTTTCTTATTGTGCATTTATTATTAGCATTACGAAATGGGGTTCAACAGAGATGAGGAAAAAAGTTGAGTACTGTTTCACTTTTAATCCTTTTTTCCGAGAGGTGTTTATTGTTTAAGGGATTTAAAGACAAAGAGGTTCATTCAGCCATCCACACGTTGTCAAAAAACATCTAGTACTAAAAAATGCGGAGAGTTGGGGATGTCTGATATTAGTTGGATATAAGTACCTACGTACGTACGTACCCACGCAGGACGAACCTGTTTAATAAAAGAATTTTTAAACCCGACGACATAACTTCCTTTATTCTCTAAAAAATGGTTAAATTTTGAACGGCATCCAGTCAGGTATTATTAATGATGGGTTCGCGCTGGCATCTCGTATATTTGACAAAAAGACACATGTTTTAGGTACTAAATTCTCTAATCCCAACAAACACAAATTTGTTGATGTTGTAAGTTTGTCGGAAATATTGCTTTTTTATGTACAACGATTTTAAAAGTGGTTGTGATGTTTTTTTGGGTATAGTTCTTTTTTTGTAAAATTTGATGTTTAACTAGGGTCGGGGGAGAGGGTTGTCGGAGAAATAATCTCGAATAAAAATGCTGGACCAGGTTTCATAATAAATATGAACCGAGTGAAGCAAATGTCTTTAGCCACAGGATGATGATTAAAATGTAAATATGTTAGATGACCATTTCTTTTAATCCAGTATATAGTTAAATTATTTTGCTAGGCAAATGCAAAAACTTGTGCGCAGTATGTTTTTTTAATGGAAATAAATATACATCCTTTGGAATAAATGCATTAGGAAGGAGTGCAGGGAGGAGGGCAGGGCCTTGAGGAGGAAGCCACCCAAACTTTCCAGGAATAAATGTTTCAGTTTATTCGGAGGAATCTGGAATCAAAATGCTGGACCAGGTTTAATAATAAATATGAACCGAGTGAAGCAATCCAATGGTCTAGTCACTGGATGAAGATTAAAATTTAAATATATGTTAGATGACAATTTTCTTCTTTTTTAAATCCAGTATATAATTAAATTAAATATTTTGCAATGCAAAATATTGTGCGCAGTATCGGTTTTTAAAGGGAATAAATATATACATCCTTTGGAATAAATGCATTAGGAATGAGGACAAGGAGGAGGGCAGGAGGGTTTTGAGGAGGAAGCCACCCAAACTGTTTCCAGGAATAAATGTTTCAATTAATTCAATTTTCCACGAGTAAATGGTCGAATGAGAATCATATCCTCCTCGTCCTCTTAAAACTATATATTATTACGTCTTTGTTAATTCCTGCTCCACCTGTTGCGAACTCAAACGTACTTTAAATTCCAATTCATTTATTTTGTGCAGCATTATTATACATTTTTCAGTGTTTTTCTTTCCTATGTCTAGTCAAATGATCATGTCGCGTAAACTTTTTCCCACAATCTCGACACTTGTAATATCCACGTTGCGACAGGGGCAGCGACTTTTACTCGCAGTGTTCTTAAGCTGCTTCCCACAACCGTGACACAAGAACTGGTGAATGGCGCGCGGCTGGCCATTTTTACGCAACGGGAGAGATACACGACGAGGGGTCGTCATATTCGAGAAGGCGGAGGAAGAGCCCTGGTTTTTTGGAGATCGAAAAAGTGTTTGTTTCCGTTGCTGCTGTGGTCCTCGTCGTGACCCTCTTGGTGACCTTAAAGAGCTGAAGACTTCACACTCGAGCAAATTCATGTCAACTGCGTGGTTCGCTTTTAGCTGATGGCTACGTGTCAATGTCAATTGTTCCTCGTTCGCTTGCTCTCCTCGTCCCCTCTCGCCAGGCTTGGAACCATTTGTGGACAACCGACAGGATGGTAAATGGTAATCTTCAAACCAACGAGACCATAAAGAAAACATGATAGGTATAAAACTAATTAGATTTGATCCGGTTCTATTAGAGTGGGGCAAAGTATTTAAACTAACTGCCACAGCTTGAGTAATATACCTCTTTGAAATAAGTACGAGCTGGAGGTGGCCGAGGTGGTTCATCTTTGTCTTGTTTCACGAGATTCATATTGTCTGGTAGAATGTGTAACAAGTGAGTATCATTGTCGTCATCAATGCCATCATCATCAGGCTTTGTCTCGTCGCTGCCATTAGTTGTGGCGTCAATGAGCTCCTCCTCATCGACTGGCTCTAAAATAAGCGGATTTAAATACTCGTCAAAGTAATTCTGGTTGTCATCAACAGAAGAAAAGAATCCCATCTCCTGGGTTTGCATGGACGACCTCCCTCCTCCTCCTCCTGGGGCGATTTCTTCATGGTTTCCGTCTGAATCAATCAATCAATCCTCATCAATCAAGCATAATCATAAATACTCATTTTTTTCAAATGCACCTTCTTTACCTTAAAAAAACTCTCGAATGGCACCCTGCAAAAGAATCCCATCATCGTCGTACCGACTCCACCATGTAATATTCTGCGGACCTTCCTCTAAACTGCACCAAACTCGCCCTCAATTCCCTCCTCAGTTGTGCTCCAATACCTTCGATTTTCGTCTTCAATTTCAGGCATTGTTGGTGTGCCTGGAGGGCATCCAAAACCAGCCCGGCCCGGAACAGGCCTCACAAAGGTTGCACCAGTCTCCAGGATGTACTCCAGTGGAGGACAGCTCTGTTTTTCGTTTTGTAAATTTTGCACAGATTTAATAATATTAGTAAACTTGCCACTTGTAATGAAAGGAATGCCCACCTCTACGTTGATTGAGAATTCTATTTTTTAAAGTATAGTAGTTTTTAAAGGTTTTTACTTATCATTTGTGTAAAGTGAGATTATGCGTCAATTTACGAGTTTTGCATAAAATGGCTTTCGAATTTGTAAATCTATTTGTTAATTCGGAATTTATTATACTTCCTTTCCCCTGGTCTAAAAAACCTCTTGACGGTGTTCCCTAGTTAGGTTAGGTTACAGAAACTTGCGGCGAACTACTAATAAAATTTCAAAATGACAAAAAGTCACAAATTTGACTTGATCATTTTCTGGATTGCCTGTTGAATTACAAATTGTGTGGATAATTTCTACACGTTCTACTTACATATAGACGTACTAAATCTATTGACATTCCAAGCAACACTTTAGAATTCGTAAATGTGTTACAATTTTAATAACAATGACCATTTAAATGCTTTACTATGCGCTGTAAATGTACCACCGCTCTGATCCCAACTAACTCCGGGAAACAACATAACATCTAGTGGAATGAGGACCTGCGCGAGTGACTCTCCTTATTCGAGCTAATCTGCTTCTTTCAATATCACTTGGAGTTGCGAAAATACGGGCCGATGACTTTTGGCATCCCAACATTTCAGCATTATCGCATAGCTGAACACAAACAATTATTTTGTTTCGTCACCACATGGACATTCATATAATCCATCTAAAAGTTATTCTTAAGGTAGCTTACAAATTTTCCTGGCCACACCGCGGCTTCTGGAGTCTCATTCCGTTCTCCAGCTTGTCAACAAACTCGGGGCCCCAAGCATGTCCTGCGTATGGGATTTGACCTGTAATAATCTCAAATTTCATCTAGAGAATTTTATGTAGAGTTTAGAAACACATGATACGTAATATTATCGCACCACAAGAAAATATTTCCCAGAGAGTAACCCCAAATGACCACACATCCGTCTTTTCGTTAAACTCCAACTGTCTCAGGGATTCAGGGGACATCCAACGCCAGGGCAAAGCCTCCTTTTGTTTCTTTACGTAAGTTTCATAGGCGTACAACCTCCTGGATAGCCCAAAATCTGTGATTTTAGCCACCTTTTCGGTAGTCAGGAGTACATTTCGTGCTGCCAAGTCGGCATGCACCACCTAGGTTATAAATCCTTGTTGATTTTTTACATGGATATATTAAAAATAATTGCGAGATTTTTAACCTTACGCGTTTTAAGGCTAGGAACTCCATTCCGCAGCAAATTTCTCTGGCCCACTTTTTCATTTCAGAATACGTTTTCTCCACCACCAATGCGTCGTTTTTATTGGACTCTTGGAACAGACGGACATAGCCTACATTATTGTTCTCTGGAATTGTTATAGATGGCTGAACAACTTGTCCAACAATTTCAACTAGGTAATCCTTTAGCGATCCAAATTGACAAAACTCGGTGAAAGCGTATACCTTCCCTGAAAGTTGAATCAACTCATTGTCAGTGTTATTATTAATTTGAGATACTTTCTAATTTGTTATTACGTTGCTAACACAAACAAAACCTTGAGCAAGTTGTGCAGTGTATGCTCCGACAATGCTCACAATATTTTGGTGCTTCCCTACATAACACAAAATACGGATTTCGGAAAGCATCCCCTTCAGTGCCGTGGCTGACGTAGGTGGCTTCGTGGTTTTAGCTGCGACTTGGGTTTCAACCCCATTGCGTTGCAGTTTTGCTAGGAACACCAGGCCAAACTCTCCGGATCCAAGAATCTTCTCTTCGTCTATAGAAGGCGCACACTCGCTTTAACAGATTATGCTGTATACATAAAAATACCGTAGAAAACAAGTATATATTTATAATAGGAGGCTTACTGATTGCGAACTCATCCCTTGAGCATTCCAGTGCTGTATTGTAAGCAGGGGTTTCGTAATTTCCTGGTCTACCGTTCAGCAAAAGGGTTGCTCCGTTACCGTAAAAGAAATCATGAATTTCTGATTTGGTCAGGGTTGCAATTTGTCTTTTCAAATATTTGGAGTATAAAATAACGCCAACAAATCCAAAAATAGCCAGAGTTGCAACTCCAGTTGGTATAATCACTGCAATTAGGTTGATTGTTTCGTGCTCAGCAACACCTGCTGCAGGGGGTACTTGCTCATCCGGTGTTGTTAGCATCCGACTAAAGGCTGACTTTTTGTCTTCAAAGATAAACTCGGAAGTTGTGAAAGTGTTTGGTGTCATCAGCCTCCACCAACCTCTCGATCTCAGCACATTTTCCCCCCGGTAAGGAATGTCAAATGCTTCGTTGATAAACACAGTCGTGTTTGTTTCCTTGGCCCAATCTCTGACCCTTCCCCAAAAGTGTACCAAGTTGCCTATATTTTGGACACCGGTCGAATCCGTGTCGGGCCACTCAACCATGAACCCAATCTTCACATTTTGCTTTACCCCGAGAACCTTGTGTTTACAAAATTTGAACTGGCGAAATATTCCACCGAGGGACGCCTCCACCCCTAGTTTAACGTCCATTGCAGTTGGAGTAATAGCAAAAACAATTGCGTCAACTTGATTGACAATTGCGGTGGTATACGGAAAGATATAATGACGCAACACTCCGCAGTGATTTATATCCAGGAGTGCACCAAAGTTTAAGGGTTGGTTTGGAGGCTCAGTTTCATACTTTGAAATGTTACGTAAAGTTTTAAAATCAAACAAGATTTTAGTTACTGTACTATCATTGACTTGGTCGTAATTTAGCAGCATGGTTTTGACGGTATTTGTAGACTCTCGGTTTACAAATTGTGTGGAATTTATCAAACTCCGCAAATAATGAATGTCATAGTTCTGCTCATCACAGGTCTGGCATGTGACTATCACCACTACTTCTAGTGCCTGTGGAAGCTTTTGTTCTTTCTTTAGTTGGGCCACTCCCTTAAGTACGTCCCAATTTGAAACTTCTACAATAAGAAAAAAATGTCTTAAGCCAGGTCTAAACACATTCCTTATTACGAGAAGAACATAATCTGGAAGGGTTGTCCACGAAATCTATAATTGCCGCAATGTTTTATGAATAGTTTTATGAATAGCAAAGTTCAAGTAGTTCAAGTACAAATGGTTTAACTTGGTGTGTAATGTCCATTGGGGTTACGTGAGCCTAAGAAAACTATTTATAAAAATATTGCGGCTGTTATAGATTTCGTGGACAACCCTTCCAGATTACTATCCTCCCGCAATAGCATCCTATATGGATGTAGTATTTATTACCCATTTGCTCAAAATGTGAAATTTCAACAGAAACTTTTGCGAATTCTTGCGAAACCAGATTCAATGTTGGAAATAAGTTAGATTTCAGTTGGTTCTCAAACTGGCTAAACGATTGATTGTACACATACGGACAAAATGTCGGGATAAGATTGGCGTGCTCAAAATTCGGACCCTGTTATAACGAATATATAGAATTTTCATATTTTACAGAAAACTCGGATTGCATTTAAAAGGATTGCAAAAGTCCAACTTGGTGATATACCTTATCATTGGGAAATAACGCTGACAGCCACTCCGTATTATTCAAATTTGGAGGATTGGGATCTATAGATTACACAAGTAAAGTTCAAAAAAGAAAATGTAAAGTGTTTCACTTTTAAAGTCATTTTCACAACCTTCCTTTGCTTCAAATTTGTAATCCAATGCATCTTTGTAAGTAGAGCTTTCAACAAGTCTCCACCATCCTGTGGTGCGGTGCCTGATTTCTGGATTTGTAGGTGTGTCAAACGCTTGATTAAAAACTATTGTTGTTTCCGATAACTCCGCCCAGTTGCTCATTATTTTCCAGAAATGTACCAAGTTGGACATATTTTGAGCACCGACTGTAGGAGTATCTGACCACTCCGTTCTAAATCCAACCTCAACATTGTTTTTTACCTTGTCCCGTACGTATACCAAACAGTTCTTAAATCTTTCGAGAAATGTTATTGCAGAAAATTTCCCTGATTTGGCATCTTGAACGGTTGGTAGAATTTCAAACATTACAAAATCAACGTGTGAAGTAAGCCTAAACAAATTTTCCACTGAAAACTTTGTTGTGTTTCCCGGGATACAAAACTCATTTTGAAGCATTATACCCAGTTTTAAATAGGAATATTGAGTGAAATTCGCAGTTAGAGAAGAATGATACTGTTGCAACAGCCCCACAGTGGAATCCCAGCTTTCATCGAAATGGACTCCGCCTATAAGGTCTACCATAAGGTATTGGACAGTTCTTTGAAATATCGCGTTTATCTTGTCTGCCTGCGCCTTGAGGAATGGGAACTGAAAAGAAACTGAAACTGGGACATCAGTTGGGTCCGGGAACCACACAAGCAACCTAAGTGGTTCTTCGTTAAAATTGTTCCTTTGTTCATTGTAATGCGCAACCGCATTTGGGACTATGTCGGAACTTATGTTAGCTGTGTGTAAGTCATGGATAAATTTATGAAATTAGCATTAATTAATCAAGCCTAGATTTATAAAATCTAAGATATTTAGTTATATTTACATGTATTTGAGCTTATGGCAAGCGGCACCATTATTAGTTTAAACGTGGAAGCAATTTTAGTCAGAAGAAATAATATATCAGCTTCATCGTACTCATCCCATCTCTCGACATCGTGTCGCGACACGTAAGGGTCAAAGTGCACACCAACACGTTTTTGGCTGAAATCCCACCCCTATTTCTCAAGCAAAATATTAATCACTACTAGTATAAAATCATTTTAAAATCTGATATTTCAGTAAATTGCTTACGTGGCTAAAACTCAATAAAATTAGAACCAACAGGCCAGTCAATCCACACCAACCGTGTACTTGAAACAGCTGCATTTTTTCAACCTCCCAGTGCAAAATTACATTATATGGTTTTCAATGTCTGTTTTTCTGTTGTTTGATCACAAAACAAACTCAAGCTAGTGTACGTACTTGGACAAATTGTATAATAAAATTGATTTGTCAAAATGCCTAGATATCTGCAAAACATCAGTTGACAAGAATACTGCCATGTCACATGTCACTGCTCAGCATCGATATCACAATTTAATTTGCCAAGCAAGGCTACTGTTATCATTTTGATAAGAGATGTGGGTGCCCTAAATAGTGGTACCAAAATATTGTACATTATGTGAACTGTGGCAATGGATTTGTGTCTCGATTAGAACTACTTTATTACAACGGAAGCAGATAAGGCCTCCGGATACAGGCAAACAATTAAGAGATCTAAAGTGGATCGTAGTTCGACGATGGGTTAATGAAAATTTAATGACTAGCTAGGGTTCTGAATTCTTGAACAAGAATAAAATAAACGTATATAAACAAATTTTAGATAAGCAATCCATAACTGTCCAGTGGCATAATTATGGCAGTATTTATCGCAAGTTTTATTTACAAAACCAGTGCCAACGTCATGCCTGTTATCCCAGGAAATGATTGGGCAAGTCTGTGCCCGTGGACAAAATTTAACGATTGGGAATTGAGGTTACAATTACAACGTGCCAATCGCTCCTCGTTTGCTTGATCTTGTCGTCCCTTGTCGCCAAGTTTGGAGCCGCTAGTTGACAACCGACAGGATTGTAATCTTTAAACCATCAAGACAACAAGGACATGATAGGTAAAACTAATTAGATGATGATGATGCATACATGCAGAACCTTGCAAGAAAACTCGGGATGGGAACTCGTGTTTCAGTGATGGGAGCGCCCAAGCGAAAAGTGTTCCGTGAGATATTTTCGTTATATTCGTAAAAAGTTATATGAACAATGCCCATTGTAAGCAGGTATTGTATTTCTTATAGGATTATTAGAGTATTAGTTCGGAGTGCCACTGACGCGGAGCGCGCGGAGTGGTATATGCATCAGTGAGAGATAAACGAGTATAAATATTTGCAGAGAATTTTTTGTGGCTCTAATGTCATCATAGTTTTGTTGTAGAAATTTTACATACGCACTTGCATTGATAACAACAAGTCCACCAAGCGGAATAACTTAGCTCGCTGCCAAATTTAAGGAACCGAACTTATGAGCTTAAACAACCAAACATACCTCAACCCTAATAAAACCAAACACCCACCAACCCCGACTAATCTACCCAACAAATCCAAACCCAC
>JAANSN010006426.1:0-10536 GCA_036850665.1 Dicranocentrus wangi | reverse complement strand
GATCAAGTCATCTACCATACCATAGTGTTTATTTCATGTCAATTTAAATTGTTAAATTGTACCGCTAATTTGTGTTTCTACTTTACATCAACATGGTAAAACAAATTGTAATAATGGTAATCAGTTTCTTAGGTTCAGTTTCCTAATATTCCTACTTTGGTTGTTGCAATGGTCACGTGTCACGTATCTATAATATGCTTATTATTAATATCGATTTCGAATAAAACCCTGCTAAAACTAAATATAGCGAACGTAATACCACGTAATCATCATCATCACATCACACGCCATTACTTTCTTATGAGAAGCTAATTATAGTCTCTGAAATGGATTTTCACTACGTGTTCATTATTAACACGACCTACATGTCTCCGTTGCAGTAGTAGTAGCATACATCTCAGCATAGTTACAAAACTTTGGAGGATCCCTCTTATAGATTTTTTTTGTTGTTTAAAAATCAACGCACCCAGAGGGCCAAACATTCTTTTCTCGTCAGTTTCAAGACACGAGAATACGTATTAGCTTGACACGATGTGGAATTTAAAATTGTACCAAAGTGAATATCCCAAATTGATAACGCATTTTGTGAAATAAGTACTTGGGGCTTTTATGTCAGAAAAACGTATCGTCTCGTTTACTTCCTTGGCAAATAACTATAATCAGTTTATCATGCATCATGATGCGATTGAATTTTTAAGTGATTGGGCCAAGTCTTTGGAATAAAATACGCTCTGGCCGATACTTTACCCTTCTTGACTGGGTAAATACGTAGCGGTGTGGAATGGTCTCGCGATAGATAACGAGCCTTATTGATTATATCCCTGACTAAATTATTTATGCCTCTAGTATTCCCACTTCCATCCATGATGATGAGTATCATCTAATACATAATACATATAATATCCTTTTTATTCCAATTATTCCCGAAGCTTAGCTGCACGACTGACAACACCATTTATTTTTTTTAATTGGTACTCATTCATTTGAGTAGTAGCAATATCCCATCCAAACGACCCTTTTGCAGCAAAAATTATATTCCCATGACCTTCTGTTTTGGCAACACCAAATGCCCATAATAAAAAGCAACCACACGGCCTCGACTTATTCAGCTTTTGTTGATGGTGTGCTACATATGTAGTCAGTGCAGTCACTCCCCGCACCATGGATGGAAAACCCAAGTCCATCTCCCAAAAGGGCGTGCTACAAGGCTTCTCATTGTCAGTTATACTGGGGCTGCATTGGCAGCCTACCGTACAGAATTTAAATGGACGGTGGGGAACTCCGAACTCTCCTCCATTTCTTTTTATTCACAAAGTGAGCGCTACTATAAATGAGTAGGAGCAACGAGCAACGCTTTGTTTGGTAACGATCTATAAGGATTTCCGCTACTGGATTTTGTGGCGGAATAAAGGGTTACCTAGCTATCCAGTGAAGACTAATTGTGAAGTTGAATTTTTTCATTTTTTCCTTTATACACTTTCACATCAACACCACCACCACCGCCCGAATCACCTAATTCATCATATGTGCTGAGGCAAAGTATTTCAGAGTTGGTGGCTGGCTGCTGCGGCGTGGATGAAACTAGGTAATTATGTGTAAAACTTTTTAGGGTTTTATTGTTAGATTATATGGTTGACAGTAGAAAGGATGCGGCAAGCAAACCCCACTAATTGTAAGTAATTATTATAGTTTGGCATCACTATGTATATATCGACTAGTTTGGTATTTATTGAAGTGTGTAGCACTCCAAACAAATTTTTGAGAATAAATAATATTATATCGATTAGGGGGAAATATTTGTATATTTGGGGATTTCTTACAAGGAGATCGTCAACACATCCACCCAGGCAGGGCCAAATATTCTCGTCAGTTGTAAGAGACGAGACAGACGTCTTGCTAACTTGACACGATAATATGGAATTTAAAAGTTCACCAAAGTGAACTTTATGCGAAATTGATATCCCGATTGTGAAGTTTGAAAGTGCTTTGTTGGTTTTTTTTCATTTTGTTATATATCAGGAAAACGTAGGTCGTCTCGTTTACTATCCTGGCAATAATAACTATAATCAGTTATTCATGGCCGTTTGCCGTTTTTATAGACAGGTTTTACTTATATCTAATCTTGTCATTTTTTAGGTACGTCAATCCAGAGGGTAGTTGTAATTGCAAAAAAATAATAATCACACAGAACTATGACGACGACGTCGTATTGTGAATAGCTCAATAATTTCGTTGTTGTGGGCTATCCTTTCAATGGACATATAATTACATCTACTATTGACCTTTAATTATTTGCTGCCCAAACTCATACTAAATCTATGATCAAATATTCAGTATATGGATGACTTTCACCGACAACCACTTTTATGAAAGTCGTGTATCATCATTTCCAAACGGTATGTAGTAGGACACATCCGTCCATCAGTTACGTTACCGATATCGCTATGCAGGTAGTTCAAGTGCTCCAAAGTTCCTATAGTTATTACAGCCTCATTGGGGCATTCCCTTACGAAATCAGCATGAGAAGAGGCGGAGAGTTATCCCTCACCTTTTTCCAAGCTCGAGGCCGCCGCTACAAATTATGGCTAGCCACATTTCTCCTCTCCGGACTAATCACGGCTTTCACATTCCTCGACTTCATCAAGAAGGCAAAGGGCTACATTTCCAGCGGCTCCTTTGCCCATCTCAGTTTCCACCTGTTTTTCCTCATCGTTTACCTAATCATGTTTGGATGTCACTGGATATTCCTTCTGGAGACGGGGCGGCTTGCAGAGCTCGTCAAGGGAGTGGTAACGCTAACTGCAAAAATTAAGATTGGTAAAAAAAGGGTTTAGATATGACTTTATAATTGAGTGACTTTCAAAACAATTAGTTTGTGTACACTTTTAAATTATTTTTTGAAGGTTTCCACGCCGACGCTTTTGAGCGTCCTCGCTTAATTCGGAATGGTCTCATGTGTTTTCTGGCCGTTAACCTGCCGGTCTTCAATGCTCTTTGCATGATTCCCACGTTTTTCTACTTCCGAGGTGCCAGCAGGCACCCGGGATTTTGCGGGATATTGGGTTGTCAAGAAGGTGACCCCTGGTGACTCAAAGGATGGGGAGTGGCTTGCCCTTGTCTCCGGATCCGTTTTTACAACATGGTTCATTTCCCAAATGTGGGGACTCGTTGTGCTCCACTTTCACATTCAGCTATTGTACATCCAGTCGCACACAACGTCTTTAAAGCTTTTTCAACAAAAGGGCGCCTTTTCTTCGGGAAGATGGGGTTTACAATCCCAGTTGGCAGCATACGCCAAACTTCGAGTGACGAATGTGCAATTCAACAACGCCTACAGCCCCATCTTCTACCCCGCGTTTGAGCTCCTCTTTAGCATTTTGATTGTGCAGAGTCTGGTGATTAGCGTGACCGTGTCGGGAAATCTGATTGCAACCGGGTTCGGGCTGCTGATGCTACTGCTCGGGATTCCGGTGCTGGTGCTGCTGACTGGGTTTGCGGGGAGTGTCCATGAGGCATGTTTGAACTATCGGAGGCATCTTGGGCGTTCCTTTTCCATGGAAAGGGGATTCGCGCGGATGATGAAAGCATTTAAGGTTGAGGCGGTGAAATGTGGAGGATACTACGATATAAAGAAGAGGACGTACTTAACCCTCCTTGGGATCATCACAAATTTTGGAGGATCCCTTCTGATTTCCATTAAGGTTTGAAGCATTTTTCCGGAGTTTGATTTTGGTTAATGTGCGAATATTCAAGCAATAATTGGAGAACGAAGAATGACTTTTATGAATCCAATAATATCGGGTGGGGCGTACTAAATTCTGAATAATATGGTGCTAATACAATACATACATACATCGATGTTACAACTTTTACCATCTTTTGCTTTAATTTAGAAAGTTTGACGACGACTAGAACCACAAATTGATATATTAAACACTTTTAGCTTCACACGACTTGGTCTTGTCTGAAAAGGGTTATATTATATTTTTCCAATGGGACCTTTCTCCTAAATATACTTAATTTGGAAATTGGACACTTGATAGTCTGACTTTTACAAGTTACGACGAATACCTTTTTATTCCTGTCAGCAAAATTATCCACAAGAGCCTTCTCCTGTTAATAAAAAAATAAATGAAAAATTGCACTAAAGTAATCATTAATTTTAATTATTTTTATTTATGCGCGGACCATTTTTATAGGAGGCTATAATTTGCAGACTTTCACCTGCCTGCACTGTTCCAAACCTAAACACACATTCATTTCAACCGTGACAGTTTAATGATGGGCTAATATATTGCAGAAATGTGCTTCGAACTAGAAACTAATCGCATGTCTCCTCTCTGTCCATCAAAATACGTGAGAGTTGCTCTCCGTAACCATCTTTAACAGGCTAATTTGCAAAGTTTATTCCCAGTAATCCCACAGTAATAATTACTAATATTGCGAATTAATATGCCTCAAACAAAGTATCGTTGTCATCAGACAGACCTAGTTACAGTTAAGCGCAGTTGTTGTGGGAACTTGCTAAACAAAGCACGATCGACGATGCGGCTCGAGCAAGTGATTCGGGGCTTTTACGGTTACTGGGCCAATATTGGTAGTTTGCCATATCAAATCCAAACTAACCATGGTGATCTAACCTCGGTTTCGGCTCAAGAAAACCGATTTCGCTACAATAAATGGTTGGCAAACTTTCTCGTTTTGGGAATCCACTGGCTCGTCACTCTAGTTGATTTCGTAACCGGAGCAAAGGCGTACCTTAAAAACGGGGATTTTATGCAACTAAGTTTCCACTTTTGCTTTCTTGTTAGTTTCACCATTCCAGCTAGCAACCAGCTCATTCATCTAAGGCGAAAGGAAGGGATTGCAGAGCTGGTAAAAGCAGTGGCGAGTCTAACTCGACAATTTGAGAGCGGTATAAATACCTAAGCAAAAGCTATTTCAAATAAATTTTTTGAAATAAATAAAATGTAATTAAATTAAATGCATAAATTAAATGTAAAAATTTTGTGTTAAAATGAAGCCGTTTCTTCAATTAAATATTTTAGATTTCCACGCAGAATTATTGTTTGCGCGTCCCCGACAAATCCGGAACTTCATTACAGCCACTTTATGCCTCAGCATGATATCAACAATAGTGATTTGCGGGTTTCCCACATTCTTCTTCTTTCCAGGGGCCGCCTGGCACCCCGGCTCTGCCGCCTATTGGACAGTGAGGAAAGCCATTGCCATTACTGATCCAACGTCTGGGGAGACTCTTGGCGTCATTTTTGGGCTGATCAGTACGTCCTGGTATTTTTCCTCATTGTACGGAACATGTGTGCTAAATATGCACATTCAGTTTATGTACATCCAGTCCTTCACAACTGGCCTGAGAGCCCTTATTAGGGAGGAGTCGGAAGGGAGACATGGAGCCAGATCCCGCAACACTTTGCACTCCCAGTTGTCCGCATACTCCAAATTTCGAATTGTCGCCATTCTATTCAACAACGTGTACTCGGCCATATTCTACCCCGCTGTTAAGCTTCTGCTCAGCATGATCATTATCCAGTGCTTGGTGATCAGCGTCAAGTTGGCGCATCTGCGGAACCTCCTGATAACCTGCTTTGGAGTATTTGGCGTCCTGTTGTGCACTCCCACTTTGGTGGTAGTGACTGCTTTCGCCGGGAGTGTAGCTGCGGAGAGCGCCAGGTATAGGAAGCACCTGCAGCGTCGCTTTTCCCCCGACAAGGTCTCTTCCAGACTGATGAGGGCGTTTAAGGCGGAGGCAGTGAAATGCGGGAGCTATTACGAGATAAGGAAGCTGACGGCTGTGACGCTGGTCGGTATGATTACAAACGTTGGGGGTTCCCTCCTGATTTCCATTAAAATGTAGAAGAGTTATAATCTATCTATTGAGAGGATGAGAGGGAGTATTTTAAAATTCACACGATTTAGCTAAATTATTGGCTTCATATACATGATGATTCACTGTGTTTAAATTGCTATATAGCTATGAAATCCGACACAACAAACCCATTTTCATGTCAAACTAATGGCATACCTATATTAATTTAACATTTAATTATTAATTAATCTAATACCCACTGTTTAAAAAAATTGTTCGAGTTAGAACTTTTAGTATGTCACTAAATAGTTTTAATGGTTATTATGTGCAAGCTTGAATAATAAAAGTGGTGGGTGAGTTTCTGACGAGGGGCGAGGCTACATTTGTTATATTGAGAGAAAAAAACATAAATAAACAATAAAATTTTTTAGAGATATTTAAATATGCGGCGAAATTGTGTCGTGTTGTATTTTTTTCAATCTGTAATTTATTTTGTCGCGACATGTCGTCTAGAGTGACGCACAAAAAGCCAGCCTATGACTATTATCAATTAAGGCCATTATTACGACCATTTTCATTTCATCATTAATTTTAGCAGGCAACATCTATCTTATGCCATGAGAAAAAGGGCACAATTTCACCGTCTCTGCCACTGGAAATATATCAAAACTAACTAAGTAATCGTTATTATTATTAATTTTTTTAATTGGTTTGGAATTACGTAATCTTCGCCGGAGGTTTTAATTTGCAGTTAAAACTCAAGGATGTCACCTACACATTCCTGACGTAACAGTACAATAATAATTACAAATCCAGCTAGCTCGGAATAGCGTGTTGATGTAGCCAGACATTTAGTCCTATAGTTGGGGTGGATGGATGTAGACTTAAGTCAAGTCGTCAAACATTGCACCATGCATGCGGATGTCGACCAAGTGTTTCGGAGCTTTTACAATTTCTGGGGCAATATTGGTAGTTTGCCATACCAAATCGTCATAAACCATGATGGGGACTTGACCTCTATATCTGTTGTTAAAAACCACCGTGGTCGCTGTCGCTACTACAAATGGCTTCTCGCATTCCTGTTCTGGGGCTCACACTGCTTTTACACCACCTTCAATTTCGGCACCAAAGCAAGCCTGTATGTTCTAAAGGAGGATTTTTTGCAACTGATTTTTCACCTCGCTTTTCTTCTGGCTTCCGTCGTGCTGGTTAGCTGCCAGTTTGTAAATTTGACGCAGCAGGAAGGGATTGAAGAGCTTGTTGCCGCAGTAGGCTCGCTAACCACGAGTTTCGAAATCGGTGAGGAGGCAAACCAATTTGACAATTTACCTTTTTTTCAAAAAAAAAAAAAAACCGTTGCATCGAACAAAAATTTAAATCCAAATAAATCATATTATTATGTTTAATCTTGTTTTCAGATTTCCAGAGAGATCTATTTGTCCGGTCTCGCAATCTCCGGAATGTCATCATCTGCGCCTTATGCGGCAGCTCGATTGGAGGGGCTATTATTGCTGGAGGTGCTCCATTTTTCTTGTTTCTAGGCGCCGCCTGGCACCCGGGCTCTGCCGGCTATTGGACTATGCGGAATGCCATGGTAGATCTTCCTAGGGCTGCTGCGGAGGTATTTGGCGTCATTGCAGCGTTGACTCTGGCCTCGTGGTATACCTCGGTCCTGTGGGGCACCATTGTGCTCCATATCCACGTCCAGTTTTCCTTCATCCAGACGTTCACAACTGCTCTGCAGGCTCTTCGTCGTGGGGATGATGTGGGAACGGGAACCATGGGTGGAACAATTTCTCGGAGCAGCAGGCTCCACTTGCACCATCTCGCCACTTACACGAAACTTCGAATTGCCAACATTTTATTTAACAACGTGTACTCGGCCATATTTTATCCCATGTTCAAGCTTCTGCTCAGCATTTTAATTGTCCAGTGTTTGGTGATCAGCGTCAAGTTGGCGCACTTGGGGAACCTCCTGATAACCTCCGTTGGAGTGTTTGGCATCCTACTGTGCACTCCGACTTTAGTCCTGGTGACGGCATTCGCGGGAAGTGTCCATGAGGCATGTTTGATCTATCGGAGGCATCTCGGGCGTTCCTTTTGTCTGGAAAGGGGATTTGCGCGGGTGATGAGGGCGTTTAAGGTTGAGGCGGTGAAATGTGGAGGATACTATGAAATCAAAAGGATGACGTGTTTAACGCTCCTTGGGACCATCACAAATGTTGGAGGAACCCTTTTGATTTCCATAAATGTTTGAATCCTCTCTCTAGATTTGTAAAATCAAGTATTGTGATTTATGTAGTTTCTAGCCATGACCATGATTTGTTAACCCTAATTTCAAAATTATATTATGTATTTAATAGAAAACCGCACATTTTTGGTGAACTAGTAAACGGATTTGCAACTAGATATAACTATATTATTCTCATTGTTTTGGTTAAGCAATGCTGTATGAAATAATTTGGACGACTAACCTTAATTGATACATTCACTGCCACTATGCTGACACTGCCAACAACATTTTTTTTAAATCTGATAGATTATGTAGAGTTTTTATCAGAATTCAGATGATAATTTTCCATTAATTAAAATAATTATTCTTCATGCTAAGCAAATTTCCTTGCAGCAATTTTTATTTCGTGTAAATAATATTGTACATAATTATTCCCGGCTGTTGATAAAAATAAACGAGAAGCTATAATACCTTATTAACCTTGGAAATGTATATAATAGAAGGATGCCTATGATTTTGGTTTGTGATATGACATAACTCTCCTTCTTCTTATTAGGCTAATTTGCATCCCAATATCGCATGCTATTCCAATTAGACAGAAGCCATTATTATTATCCTTGGTTGCGAATCGAAACCAGTTTTTATGTGATAATAGGAATGCAAATGACGCAAATTGCGTCTTCAAAGCAAACCATTACACATTTTCACTGTCAAGTAAGGGAGCATAGGTACCGTACCTATGCCTTTATTAGGACTTAATTTAGCCTTGGCCAAAATGCCAATTTCCTCTTTAATATTGATGGAATACCTACGAAATAATTATAGTGGCGATGACAATCTCTAAATCTCTCTGGCTGTGGCCCGTGGGGCACAAAATTACTTTGCTTCCAAGCAGACATCCGGCTGGAGTAGTTTTGTACAGTCATTTCATATCATCCTGCGCCATGCGTGTGGACCAAATACTTCAAAATTTTTACGATTACTGGGGTAGCATTGGCAGTTTGCCATACCAAATCCAAATAAACCGCGATGGTGACCCCTATCCAATATCATTTGGAAAGGGTGGTGGTCGCTACTATAAATGGCTGGCGGGTGGTCTTTATATGGTCATCCACACCACTCTAACACTAACTGATTTAGTGTCAAAGACAAAGGAGTATGTCCGTGCGGGCCACTTTGTGCAACTAAACTTTCACCTCATTTTCCTACTCGCGTACACCCTCTCGGTTGGCAGTCAGCTCATTCATTTACGGCGGAGGAGGGAGATTCCCGAATTTGCGAATGCTATGGCAACACTAACCCATCAGTTGGAAACGGGTAAGTAGACATGTATCCTTTGCCAACCTAATCTAAATGCATATAATATCCGGTTATCCGGTATCTCCAAGGAATTAAATTTATTTTATATTTTCCAGAATTCCACACAAAGCTATTTGAGCGAGCCCGCAAAGTTCGAAAATTCATTATTAGTAGCTTAGCCGTCAGCATGGCGGGTGCTTATATTGCATGTATATTCCCCACAGTCGTCCTGTTCGGAGAAGCCGTTTGGCACATGGGCGCTGGAGGATATTGGCTCATGGGCATGTTGCACCTCGACCTAGATCCCCAAATGTCGCAATGGCTAAGTCTTAGCTGTGGACTCATTTTTGCTTCATGGTACATGTCCCTTCATTTTGGGATAACGCTCCTCCACATCCACATTCAGCTTTGGTACATTCAAACCTTCACAGTGGCTCTAAAGGTCCTTCGTACTACTGGAACTGGACGAACAAGTACCCATTACAGTTTCACCCACTCGCAGATGGTCACCTACTCCAAACTTCGCATTGTGTCCATCCTATTTAACAATGTGTACTCTGCCATATTCTACCCCAACTTTAAGCTACTAGTCAGCATCATGATTATCCAGTGTTTGGTGATGAGTGTCAAGTTGAGTCACTTGGGGAATCTCCTGATAACCTGCTTTGGGATATTTGGGATGCTACTGGTCACACCGGTTTTGGTCATGGTGATAGGCTTTGCGGGTAGTGTGCACGAGGAGAGTGTCCGCTATAGGAAGCACCTGCAGCGGTGGTGGTGGTTTTGCAAGGACAAGGTGTCGTCGAGGCGGACGATGAGGGTCGTTAAGTTGGAGACCGTGAAATGTGGGGGATATTACGCGATCAAAAAGATGACGGCTGTTACTCTCCTCGGAATGATTACAAATTTTGGAGGCTCCCTCCTGATTTCTATTAAAATATAATAAATCCGCCTATTTGTGGTAATTTGGTAGTTTGTAATGAATGTAAAAATTAATCTTACAAATAATATGTGTAATTTTTACTTGAAATTTTTTTCGAGTTTTACTTTACGTATATTCCCTTTGCGAGGGAAATGAAAGTGAGGTAGCAAATATATAGTTCATTTATTGATGTGCAAGCAAATAAATATATTTTTGATTAGCTCTTTTATTTGTGGCAGCAGTATTCGGTCCTTA
>JAANSN010006425.1:0-10538 GCA_036850665.1 Dicranocentrus wangi | reverse complement strand
CAAAACCCTACGATCGACTCTGATTGGATGCAATAAAATGGTACATGCCACAAAAGCCCTCCAAAATCCAAAACAAAAAGTGCATTTTGCGTTTGATTATTTTCTAACCGCTATAGATTATAGAAGAATAGCAAGCAAAAAATAAACATGCAGTTAGGCGCAAGGAGAATTTCCCAGTGGTTTTCAGCGAAGGGAACAAACACGTTTGTAGTACTCCTCATGGCCAATCCAATTACACCTTACTTGATCCTCTAGCTCAACTCATAACTTAGGCGCAAGGAGACAATTTCGCATTCATTTAAAATGGGGACTTATTGGTGAATTTTTCAATCGCGTCAATTCAGAAGCTGTTGAGGGTAGACATATGAAGTTTGGTATTTTTGTGTAACTCAGTGTGCTCTATCGATTGATAGAATTCTTTTTTGTTTTGGGCACAAAATCGACGTTTTCGTACATGGTTCTTTGGAAAAGAAATGTCTACATGTTTTCACTCAGCTTTGAAGACTCGTCATTAATTTGTGGATTACACCTGGCAGGTTTCCCTTTGAAAAAATCGCTACCGTATTACTGATCGCAACCAACCTCCACATAACCCACAATTGTAAAACTGAGCATGACAAGTGGGTTTACCAAACTGTAACACTTCAGAATCCAAGTATGGCAGTTTGACAGTTTGGCGAGTCTGTAAACAAGTTGCAACAGGTCGTTGATAAAATAATAACCTAAACGCATTACTAGTAAGGATTGTGTAAGGGAAATTAATCCCATGATTCCGGCCTGGTCAAAATGCGAACTCAAAGTTTAGCCCGTCTTGTTAAAAATTAAGCATACAGGAATTCAGAAAAATATAGGATCTACAGGACAATGTAGAAAGTGCAAAACCTGACCATGATTAAAATGTTGCTGAACTTTATGGTCAACATTTCTGTGAGGTTTGACTCTGATGCAAAATTAAAATGAATTGTTTTGAAACCAAAACACAAAAGCCAAATTTTCAGAAACGAGACTTCCCACTGACCAACCAAAGTGGGTATCACTTAGTCTCTTTTGTTCCATTAGTCACCTCGCTTAGGCCCATGGGGGGCCACTTCACTCAGCCCATGGCTTTCCTTGGGTGAAGTGGTTTGAGAAGGGCACACTCTGTGTTCAGACAATGATGGATTTTTACAATAAGGACGTGTAAATTGGGATAAGATATGCTCCAGAAAATTGATAACTCATGAGAGTCTGATCGATCAGGAAATGTGTGTGTCGTAAGCCTTCAAACTTACAATGTACGATTTAATCACAATCTACGGAAATATGATGCATGCAGTGAGGGCCAGTAACCCAAACAAATTTCTTTCATGAGTAAATACGTCAATAATGGGTTTCGGTTTAAAGATACTATTTATTGCTATTTAGTCAGGAAGATCTACACATTCCGGAAAAGTTAATTGGGCAGGGAAAATAAACCGGACATGGTCAGCAAAAAATATACAGGATGCATTCTGCCGAAACGAAGCAACACACAAGGTTGATATGACAAGGAAAATACAGTTGAATAAAGTTACGTGCAACGTGTAAGGCAAACTGGAATATTATTAAATTAGTAACCTCAACGCTTAATAGAGTTGACGTCAAACAAATTTAGACAAACGAAATTCTATGGGACTACTTAAGTATATTTCTGTCATGAAGTAATCGGACATGTGACATGGACATGTTTGCTATTGATTGATGATTGATACAGTGGATTAAGTAAATTTTTAATATTTACAAGTTTCAACCCCAAACGGCACTATATAAAATCAGCAAACCCTGACAATCAATCAATCAGACAATCAATCAACTTTTACAAATTTTTTTAAAATTATTCGTTCTAGTCTTTGCAATTTTGACATGAAACTGAAATTCTTAGATTTGAATGCGTTTTGTATGTTGCTACTTTTGATTGAAAGTAACTGTGAATACTTGCTAAGTGATGCTGCCCTTGGTAATCCGTGCCAGCGAAGTAGTGATTGTAAGGATTCTTTGACCTCGACAGAATGCACAGCTCAGGGTATCTGCTGGTGCAAATCGCAATTCGTTCCTGACGTACCTGAAGGAAGAGACGCACAATTCTACCCGGTACGAAACCAGCTTGGACATGATTGCTTAATTCCTGCTCAGTGCCTGCAGGGGACTCCAGGTGAACACTGCGACTGCCTGCAATTAATATCCGATCCTAACCAAAAAGCGTGTGATTGTAAGCCAGATGCAATTAATGCTCCCGGCCAAGACGTCTGCTACTTAAAGCGAAATGAAGTAGGTGAAAGTTGCGTTGTGAGAGACCAATGTGAGGCAAGCTTAGGCGGACATGCTACGTGCTTAGGTGGGTTCTGCTCTTTCTGTGATAGATTTTCAGTCACAAGTAGTGATAACAGCTACTGCCTCCCAATTCGTGACAATTTGGAAGAACCGTGCCTAGAAAACTCCCAATGCCAACAAGGCATTCCAGGGGAGTGAAATTACGCGATATGAGTTACTGTGCGTGTTTGAGACTATTCCAATAATAAAGAAGGCTTGCAAGTGCAAAAGTGAAGCTATCCATGATCCAGCCCTCAACAAATGCTTTCTGAAAGGAGAGAATGTCGATGGGGATTGAGAGGTGGATATTCAATGTACAATAGAGTTAGGCGAATACAGTGTATGCTTGGGGAATGTTTGTGTGTGCAAAGCAGAAATAACTGTTGCAAGCGGAGATAAATCCATCTGTCTTTTAATCGTTCAAGAGATTGGGGGCGAATGTCAGAGAACAATTCAATGCCAAGCAGGTCAACCTGGTCAATGGAGCGAATGTGTGAAGCTCGAGAGTATCCTCGCATCCAATGTGTGTAACTGTACAGACGAAGGAGTACGTGGTGAATTTCAATTCCAACATGTATGTCACAAGAAAGCAAATTTTGTAGGAGATCCATGCAAGATAGTGGCTCAATGTACTGCCAACTTAGGAGATTTGAGCCAATGTGAAATAGAGAACAGCGAAGACGAAGGAAAATGCGCCTGCTCCCCTCCAGGTGTGCAAGCTACAGATAACAGCCGTTGTGTGCTGGAGGAATTCCAATCGGTAGGCCATGTATTGACCCAGAACAATGCGTCGGCATCCCAGGCACAACGTCCACTTGTTCCTCTTCCGGAATGTGCGGCTGCCTGAGTGGTTACATTGCCAGTACAGATTTGCTTGACTGCCTTGAGATAAAAAACAAGAATGGTGAGGCATGCAATGAGAGACAACAATGCAACGGGAGCCAAGGGCTCTCAGTGATTGCCTTCCGGCATCCGATCCTGCCATGCCCGACAAGAAATTGTGCAACTGCACGACTGCATCTGTGAATGAAGCAGGACAGAATAAGTGCTACCTAAAAGCTACAACGGTAGGCGATCCGTGCGAAGCTAATGCTCAGTGCGTTTTTATTTTGGCCCATAGTCAATGTCTTGATGGAACTTGTGAGTGCTTCCAAAATGCTACAGAATCAGGGGACAGCTCCAAATGTCTCCTCAAATCCTACCTGGAGCAAGGCTGCATCGACAACACCCAATGTCATCATATTGCATTTTCTAGCTGCCAACCAGTAGACCACACATTACCTGATCTGAGATCTGTGTGCAAGTGCAATTCCGGATACGACCACCCACCAGAAGTCATTGATGTTTGCTTTCAGTTAGCCAGCCAAATCGGAAATTCTTGTGCTAGTCATTCCATTCAGTGTGGGTCATTGGAGGATGCCCCATGCCACTCGCTGAGTCGCACGTGTGAATGCAGAAATTATGATGTGGAAATAGTCAGTGAATACAAAACAAAATGCTTGGAGAAGGTTCCTTTACTTCATAATCCCTGCCTCCAGACCTATCAATGTATAGTAGCGGCAAGTGTATGCGTACTTGCTGGACGTGGTAGAAATCGACAATATCATTGTCAGCCTGATGAGTACGTAGAATCTATTGAATACCCTGAGACAAAATGTTTGCAGGTATTTATTTACTACTTGTTCATGCTTGTTTTTCATATTTTCAACAATTTAGTTAATAATCGTAAGTTTAATTGGCTACCCTGCAGGTAAGACGTGAAGAGGGATTGAGTTGTTTGGAAGAAATACAATGTGCCTCTGGCATGGACAGGTCAGAATGCCGTCATGGACAATGCTTTTGGAACGTGGGACTCAAATACTTTGCCGGCCATTGTTATCAACCCGCAAGACTAGGTGACCGTTGCAGGGAAAATGCGGAGTGTTACGCTGGGATAAGTAATTATTCGATTTGCAATCCTATCGACCAAAGGTGTTACTGCCAAGAAAATGTTCTTGAGTTCAAAGATTCCTACTGGCCTGCCAAAAGAATAGGAGACAAATGCGAATGGACAGACGAATGAACCGCTTCAATATATGGACCTGTTCGCTGCGATACCACGGATAAAGTATGAGCGTGTGCCCCTGGCTATGAGACTCGCGTATCCAATGCTATTTGTTCAAGTGCCCAAGGCCTCCCAACGTTATTTGGTTTCACTTCTTGGTTCCTGTACTAACATCAATTGTTAAATTCCGAACCATTGACCTGGGCAAGTAGTAACGGTCTTTGTACAAATTCCTAACAATCATAAACTGAGGAAATTTTAAAACATCTCTTTAGTTAACAGTGGATATAATAATAGTTAACAGTGGATATAATAATAGTTAACAGTGGATATAATAAAAGTTAACATTGTTCTTAAACAAATATTATAAATAAATAATACCAAAACATAATTCATTCAATTAATAAAATCTGAATTTACCTAGCAACCCATCATGAATTGTTTATACCAAATCTAGCTCATTTTTCATATTGCGAAAGCTTAGCTTTTTCAGGGCATTTTCTTAGCTCGCTGCAAAGGACGGCGAGCTTATGATTTTGCCATGTCCGTCCGTCTGTCAAGCTTTTTTTTTAAAAACAATTTAATTATTTTAATGTGGGACATTTGGGTTGGGTTAGTTGCAGTTGTTGACGCTAATAATTCATTTTAGGGCCACATAATTCTAGGATAATTTCTACAATGAGTTTGACAACGCAAATCTGTCAAAGGCTGTAATTCATTTCCCAACCCTCCGGGCCCACAAATAACCCTTAATGAGTGATATATCATTCGAAATGTAACCATCTGTAGATGTCAATAGTGTGCTTATTAAGTCTTAAATCCGTTAACATTGGGATATATGAAGGAAAGAAGCTTAGTTATGGGTACTTCTTTCCTTCATGTCTCCAAAAGTTCATCAATTTAAGACTTAAGATGCATACCATTGACATCTATAGGTTAGTTCCTTTCGAATGATATATGCTTCATGAGAGCCTACCTGTCAGCCCAGACCAATGCCGTATTAGGAATACTTAACCACGTTTCGTAATGTATAATTAGTTAGTTCATATGTTCTAAAGTACACGAAATCCGAACTTGCGATACAATTCGTTGACGTCTATATGTGATTACCTTTCCAATGATATATGACGCATGAGGGCTTACCTAGAGACCCAAGCCAATTGGAATGTGACTCATGCTTATTTCCTTCGTATCTCCCAAAGCTCACGGATTTAAGACTTAAGATCTATACAATTGACATCTACTCGTGGGTACCTTTCGAAGGATATATGACTCATTGGGGCTCACCAGTCTGTCCAGACTAATGTTACGATGAATCACAGCCTTTGGGTGATTTTGTGATATAACTGCCCTAAGTTTTAGCACACTTTGGTCACAAAATACATCTTCAGTTTCACCTAAATTGCATGTTTCACATACCGAGAAGCTTCCACCCCTACTACCATTCAGTTTGCTGGACTTCGAATTTATCGTAATATAGTTTGCATTCATTCGAATCTGGAAGATAAAACGTTGTGGAATGGGATTCTCGAGTTCAAATACGGTTCAGTGAGAATCCTGGATTTAAGGCTTTTATAGATGTCGAAGTGGCGGCTATTTAATATTCGTACCTGATCATTTTTTATTCTGTCGAGATCATTTACTGCAATTTTTGAGATAGTATACCTGCTTAATTTCATAGAATCGTTTCTGTTGCTAATACCCCAGCTAGTTAGCATGTTGTTAACTATTACTACCCAATTTCGTTTTTTGCACTTGTTGAACTTTGTATCGACAACAGCATGTTGAAACAAGACCTTACGAGTGAAGCTTTCGGCTTACTGAATATTCTGCTTACAAACTTTTGTAAGACCTTTAGAAATGCGTTTGTAATGGGCGTAAAGTTTGTTTCAAGCATGATTTTCCACCTTGGAGATTCGTTTGCTAGATAGAAAAGCTTTCGGAGGAATGTGCATTCAAATGTTGGAACTTGGTACTTACTCCCTTTTTCCACAGTTTATTCCATAGGAGGTTATGACTGACTGAGTCAAAGGCTTGGCTTAAATCTTCGAAAAGGCAATACAATTTACCTTTTCGGAATCGCAGTTGGTGCTGGATAATACTATTAAAGATAAACGCTTGTTCGATACACCCCGTCCCTTTTGTGAAACCCGCTTGGAATTCAGAAATTTTGTTGTTTTTGTACACCAGGTATTTAATCTGCTTACTAGCATGGTTGTGAAAAGTTTTGTTGTAGTGTTTAGCAGTGAGATCTATAATTTCCCGGTATGATAGCATCACCTTTTTTAAATATAGGTACTATAAAAATTTCACTCCAACTACTTCGCATGTTAGTTGGTTCATTATAAACTGTGGTATATATGTGTAATAATTGTCGTTTGGAGTCACGGGAAAAGTTTTCAGCACCTCGTTAGGGATACCATCACTTCCAGGGACTTTGTCTTTAGATAGTTTGTTAATCGCAGCGCATAATTCTAGCATAGCATATTAAATTATTGATCTAAGGTTGGGTTTAACTGTATATTCGAAGTCCAACAAGTTTCAGTTTCTATCCTACCTCTCTCTTTAAAAACATTTTGGAAGTGCATTGCTCTGAAGTTACTGGTGTTTTAGTGTTACTTCTTCCCTTTCTAACTAGGTCAACTGCTTTTCAGAACTGCTTTGAATTGCTACAACTTTGTAATTTTTTGCTGATACCATTAAAGTACGCATCCTGTAGTGTATTTACATATCTTGCTAATTCATATTTACAAATTCTGATATGTATATTGTTCTAATAACTATTAATTGAATCCTATGTGGTTGTGCCTACGTGCAGACTCAATAATTGACGATGTCTGCTCTCCAGGTTCCTGTTAGGCGCGTACTAGAGATAAACTAACTCTCGTCCTTGTACCAGTAACCTTATAACTCTGTCTCATGAGACTTCCAGCCCAGACCTAATTCTACCTTCTTGCTCACGACATGTAAATAAATACTTGTACGTTCATAGGCAAACAATCCACACTTTGTGCATAGGACACCTCTTCATTTTACATTACACATCATCTCGCCTAGCAAACGAGATTCATCAAATTACATACGTAGACACCACACATGCATTTTGCTTTTATACATAGTATTCACGGTAATTTTGTTTTGCTTTCAACATATTACGTCCACATTCTAGTAAAAGGGCAATTTCGTGTGATTGACATTGCCGAAATTTCTTACCTCGATACCGATACTCGTTTTTAATCAGTTTCAGAAAAATTTATCTGGTCATGTGTGAGGCTATAATTTAGCTTGTACTTATTTACCGCGGAACGCTTACTGTGTGCGCTTTAAAAATTCGCGCTGTCATTGAAAGAGAATTTTTCCGCTGCACTACAACTTTATTCACTACTAATTTGTCAAGGAATGTATGAGATCGTTCCATACTCTTGAAATTGTGTTGCCTATATTTGCAAACATGGTGTATGGCTTCTTTACTAAGGACGCAAGCAGTCTTTTTAAGACGAATTTTAAAAGTCTTACTACCTCAATTGTTTATTGATTAAGTTTATATATTTAATTGTATTTGTTTAACCATTTATGCATTTTCAATCAATTAGGCTAACTTTTAGCTTTGCAAGATTCATTTTTTTCTAGCCATCTAAGTTGTTATCTGGTATGCTAGTTCTGTTCGGCACAAGTCAAGTAATTTTGAGTTTGTTGCTGTTTGTTGTTGGCGCAATGAGTCCTTAAACAGATCAGATGAGTGTCTGAAGAAGAAAATCTCAACAATATCCATGGTGCTTCCCAAGATATTTTTCGTACTCTCGTCCATTTTAAAATGCCTTGTAGGTCTTGGAATTTAAAGGATAAGTCCAACAACACTCCAATTTCACAAAAACGATACTCTCAACAGAAAATGTTTTTGGTATTTATAGTGCACGCTAGGGGCTGAAAAAGCTGCTAGTTTTAGTTTTGGGATAGCTTTGAGAATGCTAATTATAACTATTAATTTTTGTTGGGAATCGGCAGACTCCTCATTTACATAATTTGCATTTGAAGATATTGAATTGAAGAGGAGGAAAATATTGTATTCTTTCCATAGTAGACTCGGTCGCTAACCAGACTTTTCTGTCACTTACAATGCATGGGGAGACCTCTCAATGCTGAGGTCTCCCGTACTTGTCCCTCGTTTTCAATATTATTTTAGTTCAAACTCTTTGACAAGAGTTCAAGGCTAAACATTTGTCCATTTTTTCTTTCTAGTTATTTTTTGGCTTCACGCCACTCTTACTTGAGATTGTGTACCAAATTTAGCAGTCAATTTTTTGGGAGAAAATCCCATTTTGGAAAAGTTAGGGCATTTTTTGGAGTTAGTACACTCCAGATCTGTTTAGCTGTTATATCCAGGAGGTTTTTAAGGCACCTCCACTTTGTTTAATTTTTTGGAACCTAGTTCCCAGTTTCGTTTTCCTACAGAAAATACAAGTTACAGTTTTTTGTGAAAATAAAACTCGTCAAACATAATCATTCTCATCCTCCTCTTTACTCATCTCACCACTAAAATCACTGGAATACCCGGCCAATCCAGAGTTACGAACCTTCTTTTATAATTATTTTTGGAGGGCATCGGGTTTTCGCACACTTCATCTCGAACCCTGTTCCAAAAACCCTGTCTGTCCCCGACAATTTTAATACTAATTATTTTTGTCTACAGTTTTTTTAAAAAATATTTTCTGTTTTGTTTAGTTAGGGAGTTTTGATTCCCTATGCAGAGTTACAGCAAGGCCGTTTCCACATTTTGTAACCTGGGTTTAAGCTTTAGTAGCATTTATAAAACTAGAAGCAAATTAGCCAGTCATAGATTATGTTTCAAAATGCAAAACATCTAATTATACGTAGATATGTATTTCAGAGGGCATTTCGTCCGAATAAAGTTGTCGATAATCTCATGCGAATGTTCGCATAGGTACCCACGTCGGTTCTCTTAATCTAGCTGGAATAAAATGGGCATCTCGTAGCAATCGGTCACTGCATTTCGAGGCATGAACATGTAGTGTCTAACGGTGGTGCAATTATAGATATTCACTATATTACCGGAAAGTTTTGCCCGGTACACGTCCGAATCGAGCAGGACTCGAACGAGTAAATACACTTGCCCACGCATGGCCAAAAGTCTTAACATTTCTAAACTTCATTTCATTGTTCGGCAAATCTCTTGCTGCCAATTTGTTATGCATTTAGTTAATTTATTGATTTCGATGCATAATAAAATGAAGTGCAACACATGAGTTTTATTTGCCAATGTTATGCCTGATTTATTTAATAAAAAGGGAAAACTTGAGGATTGAATTTTGTTGTGTTCTTTACAAATGCCTAGCCAGACTAGTACTACGAGTAATTGTAAAATAACATATATATCCTATCTAACATTTGAGTGGTGAATCCCTATGCCTAGTGCATGAAAAGAAGTGGTAATTCCCACGGTGGAAGGCGATGGGGTGATGATGACGATGATGTTGAGGTCAATGATTGCACACAAGTTAAAACAATGTTATGTACACAATAATGTGGAATAATAATAGATACAATAATACAACTGTGAATGCAATTATGTTGTTTACGAATCTTATTATCCACCGTCCGACCCAAACGGACAATAGTGACTACTGTCGACGAGTCGATAATCACTAATATTCCTTTCTTTCACCATCTCGTCGTTATTAAAGCTTCTATTAATTTCAAAATTATGTCTTATAGACTCTGGTGCATCTATTAGTATAATTCCTCCAGCTTTATGCAAGGATGTTCCTTCAATTGATAATACTTCCATAATTGGCATTACAGGCAAAAGTATAATTGTCCCTCGTAAACAATTAATATTTGGTTTTCCTGAAATCTTTCCACATCATAAATATCTGTTTGCAGTCCATACTGTAAAATGACCTATCATTGGTAATGCCATTCTCTGTCTTCTAAATTTGACCATTGATTACAGTTCCAGACTTGTGATTTACAAAAACATTTCTATTCCGTTCTTTCTTCATTCTAGTGACATTCCGAAAGTTAATTATGTCATGGACTCTCCTTCTTTTTGTAAACTCCCTCTTCCATGTGACGTCATTATTTCTCCATCTTCCTATACGTACGTCCACGTCTCCAACTGCATACCCAATTGTTTGTTTGAACCTTG
>JAANSN010006424.1:0-10538 GCA_036850665.1 Dicranocentrus wangi | reverse complement strand
ATGTTTTTGTTTGTGTAGGAGCAACCAGCACCTCTGGAATCTGCTCCAAGGGAGGATAGTCGTCGCTACTGATGCAGTGGTACTGGAAGAGCTGCGGGACTGCCAGGAACGTGTTATAAAAGCGTTGACCTATTATGAGCCATATGAGGAGAGGGAGGGTGACGAGACGATAATTTTTCCAGCCGTGCCAAGGTTTATCAGATCTGCCATGGAAGAGAACAACGACGGAGCAGCCGGGTCCAGCTATCAGTCCGACAGGAACACTGAAGACGCGGGTGGGACAGGAGGAGGAGGAGGAGGAGAGTTAGCGGAGCCTGGTCGAAAAGGAATGTCGACCACCAAAATTTCCTCGTTTGACCAATTGAGGAAAGCCATTGGGCAGCAGTTGGTGGGTCCTTTTGTTGTGTACTACTAATTGGAACTACTAGGAGACAAGTGGAGCGGGGATTAATATTTTATGTATTCTTTTTACCGTATAGAAACTCGACGTTAATGTGGCCACTGAATTGCTGGTTTCGTACATGATGTTTGAGTACAAAGGCACCACCACATCATATGAAGAAATCACTGATACTCAGCGCACTTTCACAACTTTTATGAAGGAATTTAAAGAGCATTACATAAGGGAGCGGACCTGCCTCCTTTTGTGCACCCAGGCAATTCTAGCGGTTGTAGGGGTCGAGGAGAACCCACTATCGGTAGGAAACGACATATATATTTTTAATGGTCAATTTGATATTTTATAAGAAGAAATGTAATGTGATATCATGGTTATCACAAACTCAAATCATGAAATTTGATATCTATGTTGTAGGTCATCGTTGAAGATTTCCGTTCGATGATATCTGAGAAGACTTGGTGTTGGGGGCTTTTAAGATCAATCGAAGTAGCCCAAAGTGAAGGAGAGATCATAGAAATTTTACATTGTCTTCTTCTACTCATGTACAAACTCCCAAATGACACGATACCAGAGTTTTTTACTTACTTTAATGACGCTGGATTTTCAAACATTCGAAAAAGTGACAAAATGAGGATGGCGGAAGGGGCAGTCATGCATACAGCAATACTAGTCTCAGGAATAACTGACTGTTGTACTTCCGTGTTTCCTCACGAGTTCGCTCCCATCATTCGGGATTTTGTTAGTAAACAATTTGAGAAATTGCTGTTAAATCCGTACAACGTGGCTCCGGTTTTTGCTGCGTATGCTACCTTCTGTAAAGAGGATAAAGAAATCACTAGGAAGATGAGGTGTTTGCCTTGTAGTCCAGATATTACGTTTCAAGCCATGCTGAATCTTGTAGATCATTATGCAAAAAACTCCCTTTATGATGTATGTCACAATAATAATGCTATATATCAATTTGTATTAGTTTTAAGAAATTTTGGAAGTTATAAATGTCGGTTTACTTACAATCGTACACTTTTCTGTACTTCAGCGCCACCAGCTTTCGTTGATCATTTCTGCAAGTATTTTTGAATCATTTGAAGTACTTTTAGCTAATTATGATATCTTTGGATCTTTAGACTTTGGATCTAACACGGACGGATTTCTGATATTGTCGAAAATATTGCAGCACGTATGAACGACTTAATAAGTGATTTAATTAAGTAGTATATAGGTACGTTCTGCAAGTATTTTTGAATCATTTGAAGTACTTTTAGCTAATTATGATATCAATCACTTTGGATCTAACACGGACGGATTTCTGATATTGTCGAAAATATTGCAGCACGTATGAACGACTGACAATAAATGATTTAATTAAATGGTATATAGGTACGCAATTTTTTAAATATGGATTTTAATATTATAAATTGTAACAGAATGTGGTAGCCGAAAATTTCTTATGTGGTACTCCACTGGCTCTAACTGCGCTGTACACTGATGCCACAAGTGTTTTTCCACTGGATATTAGTAGTCTCATGCATCTTTGGAAGAGTTTATGCATGTCCGTTAGGACTCCGGAAAATTGCAGACCGGTACAAAACAAAATTTGGCTTGTTGGGATGGATTTGAGAGCTCCAATGGATTTCTTATATTTACCAAGAATGTTTATTTATTTTAGCTCATTGAAGCTGTTTCAAAACTCAACTGTATTGCAGAACAGCTAGACGACGACGCCAGCCTGTTTACCAGACGCACGGGAGAGTTCGGGGTTTTAAATTTGAAATCCCGAAAGCTTCATGGCGTTGTACTTGATAAAGGCATCACTGGCACCCATAATTCATTTGAAGATTCCCCGTGTATTTCTTGGGAACTACCATCATCATCAGATGCGTCAGCTTTTGATGTGATACGCTACATTCTTGAACCATTGGCAAATCGGCTTGCTGCGATGGATGCCAGCAACGTTTCTCCGGCTGAATTTGAAAGATTTGATTACTCGCCAAAGGTTATTTTTGCAGTTTGTGACTTCCTTGTCGAGTTCTTGAAGTCAACAGACAGACAACTTGAGGTGGTGACCGTCTTAATTCATCCCCTCTGCGTGATCATGGAGAGGTAATAGCCAAAGTTCACAGATTGGTAAGCCATTGGTATCGATCGAGGAGGGCGCTTAAAGCTAATATTTCATTTTATTTCAACCTTAAAAGACTACTCAGAAACGTGAGGGATCTGGACGAGAAAGTAAAACTGATTCCGTATCAGATGGCAGTCGTTGGAGCCGTAAACGATTATGAGTTGCAAAATAAAATTCCTCTGTTTAGCTACGTCTACGATCTCATCCCAGGTGGAGATTCTGTTAGCATGGTCGAAAACATTGTTCTAGGAAGAGAAAGCGTCACACATTCAAGAAGTGAAGTAACACTCTCATTCCTAGATCTTGTGAATGGGTTTTGCCAGGTAAATTTGCAAATATGAATAGTAAACCGGTTATCAGAATCTTTTAATTTATGTCACCTGTCTGGACTGGATAAACCAGGTGCATGTGCAAATAACGAGTACCTATGTTGCTTAACATTAAAGCTTAATTGTTGCTTAATTTGTGTTTTAAAGAATGAAAAGTGCTGGAAACAAGGACATGCATCTGCATTTGAGGTTACGTTCTTGAAGTCAATCGGTTTTGTTGCGGAGAGCATTTTTTCCTCTTGTCCGACCTGGCGGATTGAAGATGAAGAAACCCGATACAAGTTATACCAAAAATGTTTTCAGATATTTATCAATGTTTACTATTTAGAGGGACAAGACTGGCATGCTTTGAAAAAGGAGTTTCCCAGGTTTTTAGTAACGCCAACCAGTTGTCTGATTGCAATGTTACAAACAAGTTAGTTGGAAAAGTTTTACTATTTCCTTACTATAACCCTTTATTCCTACATAGCTAGGTATATGTCAAATTAATGCAATTGCAAAGAAGTATGTTTTACTAATTGTAAGTTATGGTTTTAAATATTTTAGGTGAAAATGACTTGCTGGACTCTTCCATTAGGCCTACAAAAGAAAATCATCTGTTGGTTGAAGTCATGACCCTTGCACTAAGATTACTTCTCCAAGTAATACAGTTTGAAAACAAGACTCTAATGGTTAGTAAATTCAAAATCTACGCAGAAGCGTCATCGAAATTTTCTTAGCTGAAATGGCAGTTTGCATTCTAATACATACATAATACTATGGTTTTAGGAAATGGACACGATTTTGGAAGGAGCACTTGTGCGGGTTCTTGGCAGACTTGTTCGTCATCGCCTTAATCCAAAAATACCCACTTTAAGTATGATGATACTAACGGAGGTTGTCTGCAAAAACAAACATGTCGCTGTTGGCATGCTTTGGAAATGATGAGGCTGCTTTTCGAGATATCATCATTCAACGTTTGGAATTTTCAGCAGAAGACATAAACTTGAAGGTAGTAGTAGTTTGGTTACTTATATATATGATTCTTGTGAGTTGTAAGTATGTTCATTGTTAGGAAAGAGGAGAGTTTGGAGTGGACATTTTGAATCTTTTCTTTGTATATAGATTGCTGTGCTTGAGTTTTTGACTGTAATATCACAAACGCAAGTTGGAATTATTCAATGTTTCTTTGCGGATGGGGTTTTGGAAAATAGTACAATTGATCTCATGAACGAGGTAGAAAAAGGGTTTCTTTTTAAAAGTTCTGTTCAACTAATGCACAGCTACAGTTTGTACGATGATTTAAGGCATGGCATATTCTATGATTATGCGATTTACAGAACGAAGACCTTTCAGTTGCCTGCTTACGGTTTTTGCGGTCACTGGTTCGACAAGCACTTCCGCTTCCTCGGTCGTACAAAGACTTTTGGAGAAACATTTTGGCTCCAATCAATTCCGTGAAAATGTAATTACCTATACCGTAACGCCATGATATAGAAAATTAAGATGGAAACTAATGTAATGAAATTCATGGTGTATCTTACGCTTTGTTTTTATTCTTTGCAGGGGTTCCAGGCTTGAGATAATAACAGTTACAATGCATATATTAACTTTTGATTTGTACACCAACGGGACAACAGACTGTAATCTAATTAAACAACTGGATATGCTTTTGGAAAGAGAAAGTTTCCACCAAATCATGTTTGTATGTGCTTAAGATAACTTTTTAAGGTATCAAAGCTAGGTATAGTTATGGTATGGTAAATAAAAAACTTTTCCCATACAGGTGGTGCTGTGTGGTTCAAGTAACGTAGCTGGACCTTGTATTACGGCTATAAAGCATTTCCTTCTATTAATGCTTGGTCGAGAGGAACTTGTTAAACTGATTCCCAAGGAGACATTAATGGCTCTGCAGGAGCAAGTGTTGGAAGGCTTTTGGAAACTTGGTCATAGGGAAACCACGCCACCTTCTATTTCCATTACGCTCTCAGAAATTGCGACCATTTTGACTACGTCGAAAACTGCAACCCCATCATTTATTTCAAATTTAGTTTTACAGCTAGTTGAAATTTTTCCAAACGTCAGCTTGCAGGTGCAACTTTCTCTCTTATGCTTAGTCAACAAATGCTTTCAAAACTGCCATGAACCGCTTCCCAGTGAGACGGTACAAAACACAATGCGCATCTTGAAGAAAATATTGGATTATTCCGTAACATCCATGCAAGAAGCAGAGAAGGACGAACCACACCAGATTATCACTGTGGCTGCCACTTTGATTACAACGATAGTTGTGAAGCAGCGAGTTCCGGTTTGGAGCACATCGTTTTCAAAGGATTTAGTACCTAGAACACTATTGTCAATTTGTAGTACGGGTGTCATTGTAAGGTTCAAACAGTAGTTGACTGAAATTATATGAATTTGTGCAAGACTTGAGGATTTTTTAACCGATCAATAATTATTACTTTTTGTAGAGTAAAAAGGCTCCCGATGTTATCGCTGTGTGTCTCCGTGCACTAATAGCTGTGGCCACGAAACCAGAGGGAAGCAATTTGATTCCAACAACCGGGATGTCTAAAGCCCTGTGGCTACATCTTGCAAAATTCCTGGAGGAGGAGTGTGAGCCAGTGTGGACGGATGTGTTTTTACTCTGCTTACATTTAAATACGAAAATGCTCCAGAATCAAAAGCATGATTATGTGGATGAAGCTATCGCGTTTTGGGGGTTGTTCGGAGGGTTTCTAAACCATAAGCTGTCGCTTATGGTGAATATAAGAGAGATTTGTGTGGTGATTGAAGACAATGAGAAGGGATACAACGATATGAAAGCTGTATTATCTTGCAACGTCTTTGTGCTGAATGATATCCTTCGGCTGGTGCCGTATATCGAAGAGTGGCAGAAGGCGCAACCCTCGGAAGTGTTCAAAGCAATTGTGAGTTAAATATATTTTGCGTGATTAAGTGGATCAATCATGAAAAGAAGCGAAATTTATAATGTCGTGTCCTTTGACTTGTCCTTTGATTTATATAGAGGGGAGTATTTTATGTTCTTCAAGAATCATTTGGTCTTTTGGGCCAACCTCTGTTGCTACAGTCATCCATTTGCAGTAAAACCAAAACGACAACCGCTGACGTGAGGTTGTCTCCAAAACTTTTGGAAATGCAGAATAAGTGAGTTTCCATTAGTCGAATATGTTTTTTTGATTGAATATTTTATGTATATTTCATGTGGGCCTGACAATTTGATTACATGAATTCTACAGATTATGGGAAATTTGTGATATTTGTGTGCAAGTTTTGGTTGAACTGAAGAACAAATACACTGATTTCATTGAGAAAAGTGACTGGATTCCAACCATGTTCCAAATTGGCCAACTTAGTATAAAAGCGCTGACGAAAGGTGAGCGAAAGTTCCATTCAGGCAATTTGACCCTCAGAGTGGCGGGTATCCTGGAAAAGGTGATGCTGATAATCTACAATTACACGATGCCTGTATTAGACGACGCCACCGTCGACGTAAAATTTCAAATTGCCTTCCGTCGCGAATTAGGAACTGAAGTCGTAAGTCGTATTAATATATCATGTAAAAATATTCATGTCGACCATTTTCTCCTACCTATCAACTGTTATAAAGCGTGTTATTTTAGCGCACTATTATTTCTATTTTATTCTTTTCCAGATCTCCCTATGTGATGGTATTCGCCGACTTGCAGGAGTTCCCAAGAACGAATTCATGGTAACACTGTGTTCAAAACTGGAGTCGAAGTTTAAATTGCGAAAGTTCCATTCAGGCAATTTGACACTCAGAGTGGCGGGTATCCTAGAAAAGGTGATGCTGATAATCTACAATTACACGATGCCTGTATTAGACGACGCCACCGTGGACTTAAAATTCCAAGTAGCTTTCCGTCGCGAGTTAGGAACTGAAGTCGTAAGTTGTTTTTACGCTATAAATTAATCATGTAAATATTAATAATAAGCATGTCGACCATTTTCTCCTACCTACTATTGATAGAAATGTAGCCAGTCAGTAGCGCGCCGTTAAGTTTAGCTGCACGCGTGCGGCCGCCGCTAATTTCCGTACACTGTAATTTCCATAGAACCAATGGCGACGCACGCGGCTACTTTGTGCTATGCTAGATGCGTGAACTGACTGGCTACAGGAGTATCCATAGTATATAAATCGTGTTATTTTAGCGTATTATTTCTATTTTATTACTTGCCAGATTTCCCTATGTGATGGTATTCGCCGACTTGCAGGAGTTCCCAAGAACGAATTCATGGTAACGTTGTGCTCGAAACTGGAGTCGAAGTTTAAATGATGTATATTTTTATACTAATTGTTCATTAGTTCAGTAGTTATACTAAACAAAAAGTTTGCCTTGTCATATGTTAGAATTTTCACAGATGCCAATAATGTCAACTTATATATAAATACCATATATAAACATGTCTATAAAAATAAAATAAATGATACATTTTTTCATTGTAAATTTAAGAACGACAACGACAAGTGCCGCGCCGCCGTGTGGTCCCTCTCTCTAGGCAGGTAATAATAAAGTTAGGTGAAGGGAAGGATCAGTATCATCACCAGAAACGAGTCATAGGTACTTTGGTTGTGAATTTATATGTAGCGAAAGAGTATATTATATCAGGTTCAGCGATTGTAATCGCCGTAATCGGTAAAATGGATCAAGAAGATATTTTTTTCACAATTGCACAATTTTTGCTTCATCTAAAATGTTTGCAATCCAACAATTTGGGTTTAAGCCACCTTTTTTATTTCGTTGAGAGATGCAGCTTGACCAATTAAAATTGTGGAATCATCATACCTGAATGCATGATGAAAATGATGTTCGTGAGAAGTTGTAAAATAACATGAAAAAGAGCAGAAGGCATATTGTAGTTTCGTTTCAGTTGAGAGAAGTGCAGCAATGCAGTGTTGCAATATACCAATGTGGCGTTTGAAATTTTCAGTCCAGAGTGGGATACAAGTGAAAGGATATTGGACAAAGCCAAATGCTTCCGCTCCCAATCGAGGTAAGCTTGATTGAGCAGACTAGACGCAGAGCGGAGCAGACATTAGTAGAACATACATGCACATCAAACTACGTATAGGTTTGGTACTACGTCGAAAATTGCCGTCAAAGTTGTTATAATTTATACTACATCAACGTCACCAGATTAGTTGCTCTTTCTGTAGAAATCAAATAGAGGTCAATGTGACTAAAAGTTCAGAAACGGAAACTACGCTACGGCACAGGAGACGACTAGTAACAAATATACTAAAAAAGACGCGCATTACTTCTGCTACTAGTGCTATTAATTACTAGATGTGATGTGACGTTATCGGATGAGGTATAGTGTTTAAAATGTACAATTTTATGTTCATTTATTAACCCCTTTACCACCACACAATGCTATAAAATTCTTACTTCAGTTTTGTAACTTTTTGTTGGCTAAATGTATACAAATTATAATTAAAATTCTTGCTACATAAATAGTTAACTCCAGAAATAGCTACGCTACAAGGAACAATTGAGAAAAGACGAAAGATGAAAGAAGCATGCGTGCATGGGGAAGGAATGAATACATTGCAATTTGTCAATTTGGAATACCATTCAAACTGCACCATTTGACAGGGTTACGAGAGTCCGTCTGTGACAGGATACTGGACTTGGCCAAAAGCTTCCCTTTCCATTTTAGTATTGCGTATTTACAGTAGTATACTATACGGAGATAGGAGGATTTGGATGGATGGAGGATGTGGATGCATGGAAAAACAGAACGAGTGAGTGATTTGCAGAGCCGAGCGAGTATCACGATCACGATGCTCATAGTCGACAGTTTATGATTTATGATGATGCTACGGGGAAATAGGATGAAGGGTAGATATTGAAGAAAGCATACATAACATGAGCTAATAGTGCCTAATTTCATTTTGTTTGAAACATTGGAGTTTAAAAGATAGTAGGGCAATGGTAATTTAATTAAAAAAAATAAAATAAAATAAAACAATCTCCAAACGGAAACTTAGAGTTAGTAGACTAGACACAGTTTAGATTCGAAATAGAGCATTTTGGTTCTATATTTACAAAATCAAAACTTGTTGACGCTAAAAGTACAATGCTAGTGAAAAGCGGAATGCAATAATAATATTTTAAACGTATTTCATTTATTATTCACAGATGCAGTGTTTTTCATGGTTTTAAATAACAAAGTATGGAGACAAGGAGGTGTAATTCGATTACAAATTATGAAGTTTTTTCTTCCGTCTTCCTAAGCAGACTCGGTCATATTTCCACCCGTGGAATTAACCTGCGGATTTTAAAAGAAGTCATACATTCCAAACTTTCCTGCAACATTAATTACTCACAAAAAGAAAGTGATTGTTTTCATCATAATACATAGCAAAAATTTGTATTACACAGGGGAGAACTCACGTTGTATTGTAGGTCACTCACAAAACTTGTGAGGCAATAGTCACTGTCGGCTTAAATATTTTTCCTGTATATTCTAGGGTACGGTTACAACATAATGTTGATAAGCTTTATAATCGGCTAATGACGATGAAAATGAAAAATCAACTGCGTTGCACCAACTTACAGGACAATCCCACTGCACCATTTGAGAAGGTGACGAGAGTCCGTCTGTGTCAGGATATTGGGCTTTGCTAAAAGCTTCCCTTTCCAACTCTAGTGCTGTGCTTACGGGGAGAATTCCTATATGGATGCATTGAGAAACAGAACGAGTGCGATGCGAGTGAGTGATTTGCAGAGCCGCCGCAGCAGCCGTGGAATAACACATGCAATGCAAATGCCTTTATTCGAGTGTCTGGTGCTGATAATACTGTTACCTAATAAAATAATTTCGATTTTATTTGAAACACTGAAGTTTATGTAGTGCAAAAAACCTACTCGCACTCGTACACAGACTACTTCACACAAATGAGCCGAATACTAAATAACGGAATGGAATAGTTAAAATATAATACAAGTCCAGAATTTTTCATTCTGTTTGCTTGTATGTACATTGTACATGAACAAGTCATCCTTCCATGCAGTAATACATAATATATAATTGAGAGCGACTGTCCACAAAAAGGGTCTCCATTTATTATTCTTCTGATCACAGCACAGTAGTAGTAACATAACATGACACATGAGGGTGACATGAATGGAATGGATGTCTTCTCGTGGTGCAGTAAGCTAAAGTACCCAGAGAGCACAGCAACAACTAAGGCATTTATATATGTTATGATTTCTTATGCTTTCGTTTCGTTTCTTTGAAGACGCGGATAGGGGAAAATAGCAGTTTTGTCATTTCAATTCTTAGGTACATTTTTGGGGTTCAATACTCGGGTTTGTTTTAAATTCAGAAACACTCAAACAGAAACAAGTATATTTTTTTGTGAAGAACTAACTAAAAATAATCTTTTTTCAGACAGGTATAATATTAAGCCGTCGTGAGGATATATTGTAAATTTTTGAGGTTCGGATACGACACATCTTTAACAACTTGTCTTTCATTGTCTTTTACAAGTTCACGCTGAAAAGAGCCGTTTGATTATTGCGTTGCGGTGCATGTTCATGTTATATTCTTCTAGTTTGTAAAAGTACTTGATACTACCAAATTCGTTTTGCTATATATACCATTTTGGCACTACACACCAGAATAATATTTTTTAATTGTAACAAATTAGCATCATTCCATT
>JAANSN010006423.1:0-10538 GCA_036850665.1 Dicranocentrus wangi | reverse complement strand
AGTGTCTGGAAAATGTATCACAATCACAAAAGTCAACCTTGTCTTGTCATTATTTTGTAGAATATCCCGCAATTTTACAACAAATTTACGGTTCTTCAATTTTCAGAGGGGGGGCACGTGCCCCCAGTGCCCCTCCCCTCCGTACGCCACTGTTTTGGAACTGGGGAAATAGTGTGATTGATGGTACAATGCTTATTGACGGGCTGCTTGCCTTTTGGATTAGGATGGAAAAGTAAAAATTTCTCCGACGCGACAAATGCAAATAAATAAATAAATACAAATCTATAAATCAAACATATATCCCACTTGTAGGTGACCACAAGAGAAATAAATGTGTCTTGAATGTCGGAACTCTCCTGTGATTCAGTGCTGAGATATATGTGATGAATGACGTATCTTGTGACAAGGAGATGATGATGAGCCAGCCAAGTGGCTGACAAAACGTATACAACAGCTCAGCTACTCATTAAATTGTGATATGGATAATATTTATTATACCAAAGTGGAGAAATAAATAAAGCTACCATACTTGAAACTATACATTAGCCCCGCACCACCGCCCACTTGCAACTTACCACCGACAATGCAAATTCCACGAGGAAACAAAGGATTGCCTGAACGAGCCCCGCAGGAATGATCAGAAACAGGATGCTAATGCTGCCGGAGAGGGTGGGCGGGTGGAAGGAGATCGAGTCGGGATTGTCAAGGAGGAGCCCTTTGTCCTCCTGCAATTCTTTTGCTCAGGGTTTCATGCCATCTCAGAATGCCCGAGGATGAGCTGAGCGCATCCAGCTTGAGCAGCACTCTAGGATTTATCCAGTGGGACAAACTCATTCCGACCTGCAACCCACTCAGCGCCTCCCTTCCAAAGGATAACTCTCCCGTGAGGGAGGAGGAGGAGGATTTCCCGTCGTGGACTCCCCTCCCCCTCCTTTGGCTATACTCAGCGCGGAACTCGCTAATGCTCTTCTCGTCAACTATGACTGCCTGCTTGACCGCCGCCGTCGAGGACGCACAATTGGTGGAGATCAGGTCAAATGCCGCATTCGCCTGAGAAGTGGAGCCTTTCCGAATCTTCCAAAAGGGGAACAACTTGGTGTGATTCAAGAGGAACTTGTCCCGTCCGGACAACCTTGTCGGGTCGTATTCGCCCTTGTCGTTTGTGTTGTAGTTGCGGAGAATGCCCCAATACAAATATGACAGAATCTGCACTTGCTTACTTGTGACCCCGCCGGCCCCGCTGTTGATGCTGCTGGAGGTACTACCACCACCCTTCCAAATTATTTCGTGTTGCCCTAGCGGCGGATTGTCACCAATGTCCCGGTTCAGCACCTCATACACGACTTTCCAATCCACTGCAATGATCTGCTTCATGTTCGCCCAGGACGCCGAAAATATTTCGTACTTGGCCTCCACCAGCTCGTCAAACTCTTTCAAGGGGATGGCCCCAAGGGGGAGCGTGATTCGGAAAATGTTGTCCCCTTTGTATGCGTTCGAGAGGATGAGAGCCATGAGGAGGTAGAAGGATGCCAAAATGCGAAACTGAAACTGGCGTTTGTCCACAAACCCGAGCTCGAGCAGTGTCTTCCCAGCCACTCCAATCCAATCTAAATAGCGGCGACAAAGCTCCTTCCAGGAGCTGAAGCTGGTTGCTTTGGTGGTGATAGAAGATTCCATTTCCAGTATCACCCCAACCGTTGGCATGACCACCACCACAAAGAGGAGAATGAGCCCCCACGTTGGGAGGTCGTAGGCAGATGTCAACTCGTAAAAGGGGAGGAGCCCTTGTCGCCTCCCGCAAGCCACAAACTTGAACCTTGTCGGACTCATGACTTGCCTGTAGAGCAGGGGAGCGCGGCCCGCCGAGTCCGTCACCCTTGACAACCGAGGCAGCACGTTCCAGTCGACTAGCATGTCTTGGCAGCCGCAAGACGCCGGTCTCGGCCCACCCCAACGAGCCGAGCAGTAGAGAGACCATCCTCCTCCGGAAGCTGATGACGGCTTGAGCCTGGAGTCGATTTGATAGCTCGCGTTTCCCACCACGTCCGCCAGCAGCGCTGTGAGCAGCTCCATGTCGGGATGCTTGGAAAATCCCTTTTGGAGGAGGTATAGCCTTTCGGCGGGGCGGCGGTCGAATCGGCCATACTGCGGGAGAAATGCTTGTGCGATGCTAACCATCCTCCAGATGATGTTGTCGGTGTTGAAGTTATTGAGCTGAATGCGGGCCAGGAGCCACCTTTGGCTTAGCTCTTGTTGCGCAGGAGGTTCAGATGGCGCATCAAAAATGAGTTTAGGGGAGAAAAACTCGCAGTGGTCGCAATAGCGACAAAAGTGGACCACTTGAGAAATCCGCGTGCTCACCACCCCAAGGTGGTGGTTCCCCGTCCCGGATTGGGTGGTCTTGAAGTGAAGGAACTCAACGGCTGAGGTGGACGGCTTATAATTGGAACTGGCGTATATCACCCCTCGTATCCAGCTCCCTTGGTGGTGTTGAAAGGAATAGTGGTCAGACACGAGCACGTGGAACTGCGGCCGGGTCACAGTTATTCCGAACAGGTGTTCCCGCCGCTCCTCGGCCGCCTTGAGCTCCATGTCAATGTTCCAAAACTGGGCGAGTCGGAAGGGTGGAAACCACAATATTGGGGGATAGCCTGGGTATTCCCCCGAGTAGAATAAGGTGGACCACAGCCTGCCCACCGGAGGTGGAGGATACAGGGACAAATGCGCTTCACAGTTCCACGGACGACTTCTCATCACGTTTTCCACTGGCCTCAGCTGTAATTCCTCCCAGTCTGAGTCTGTTGCGGGGGTGCTGGTGGAGTTCCACGAAGGGATTTTTTCGATGGGCATGAGATGTCTCCAGTTTTGTCCGAATTGGGATGTTTCCCGCTCCATCAAGTCGTACCTGGTGAGGACCACGGGGCGGAGGAATGGCAGGAAGTTGAGCCCTTCAAAGTTGAAGAGTTGAATGAGGCAGGAGGAGGAGGGAGGATCCTCAAGGAGGAGGAGATAGGAATTCAGATTCTGGATAAGCCAGTTCTCCTTGGAGTCCGGATACTCAACTTCACCCCGCTGGTATGGGGAATATAGTCGGTATGTTGAAGAAGGGGTAACGAGGTGGAATAAAAAAGTTGTTGCTAGGATACTCATTATGATAGTGTAGCACCAGGGAACTTGGCGGTTGAAAGGCATGATCACTTTTCTCAAAGACTCAAATGAAAATGTTTGGTTTCTATGGTTATATAAAGAAACTTGCTGACCTTGACTAAGCAAGGTGTATTATTTTTACTGTTTGGATATATCAAAATAAGCGAATTTGTACCTTGAAGCTCAATTTGTCGACTGCGTCGCTCCTCTTTGTAACCGTAACCTACTTTTCAATTTCCCTCTTTGGTTGGCCCACAGTCTAATTAACACGACAAATAATAATTAGTTTCCCAAAAATATCCGGTCACGGCACGCACGGCAACCCTTGGTTGCTCAACATATCGATTATCTCTCACCGTGACGTGACCGTGACCAGAAGCCTGAGCTGATCCTTGGGTTTCGGGATATTACTTATGCACGTTTTCGTCCAATTTCACTCTATTTTTTTGTGTGTTTTCAACAAACCTATTCGATTCGAATGAAATGAAAATGAAAAGATAAAGCGAGCCACCTAAATACTAAAAACGTTATATTTCCATTTTGGTAATATCCATGTCAGATTTAATGAGAAGCTGAGCTGTTGTAATTATAAAACCCAACCCAGTAATTATGATTTGGCTCATGTTGCTTGTCATAAATATGTGACTCATCACATATAGCTCAGCACAGAATCACACGAAAGTTTATTCATTTAAGTAACATTTATTTCTCTCTTAAATAGTTACTTGCCAGTGGGATATTATGTTTGATTTAGAATTCCATTTATAATTGCATTTGTCGCGGCGGAGAAATTTTACTTTTCCAGTCTAATCCAAAAGGCAAGCAGCCCTTCAATAAGCATTGTACCATCAATCACACTATTTCCCCAGTTCCAAAATGCTAATACAACTCGGAGAGAATGAAAGCCTGGCAAAGTGCCACTCCCTTGCCGGCCCCGTTCCGGGTAGTATCATCACCTGGAATGGGAAGCAGTACGAGGTGGAGCCTGAAAGCAGCTACAAAACGAGGTTCCTCCGTCTTGGCTTCATGTCAGTTATTGGCTCGGCCCTGTATGGACTACATGCGCTTAGGGCCATGGGCTCGGGGGACACGGGAATGAGCATTGTGTACGGGGGCTTCGCCTTTTCCTCGGCGCTTATTGGTCCCACTTTTCTGACATTCCGCCAAAGCTGCGTCAGACTGCACCTGCTTTCTAAATGGTCTACTTGGGATTGCGGATGGTTTGGAGAATGGTATTTTATTTTTCTTGTAAGTTTGTCGATTTGAGTTTTAATATTTTCCAAGATTTAAAAAAAACCATGTTATTTCAGATCAAACGTTTCAAAACCTGGTTCGGCCTCGCCCGCCCATCAAGTTCCTGACCAAAATGCTGCTCGTGGTCCAGCGGGTCACTCTTCTCATTATTTCCCTTGTCGCTCTCGCTTGGCGGTGTTCCTTGTTGAACATATTTTCCACCATGATTGGTTGGTGTGAAAGTAATAATAATTCTGTGTCATGGCTAGTCAAGGTGGTCACCTCCATTGGAACTGCATCCCTGAACTTACTATTCTGGAAGATATTTCTCTCCCAGGGGAAATAGACTCGTTGCATATATTTCTGGGACCGCTTTGTCAGAAGAGCTTGCTCAAGTTTCAGTCCCAACGACTCCAGTGTCAGGGCTCCCATTGGACTTGGGCTTGTGCCGGAGCTGTCCAGCTCCTCAACACCAGCTTCAGCAACTACTCCTCCTCCGTGGCGCTCTCCGTTTTCACTGGAATGGTCGCCAGCGAGCTTTCCGTCAGCTACCTCGTTCTGAAAATTCTGGGTGGGACCAGCAGTCTGCCCCTCCTCCTCAAGGCATTCATGATCCTGATGTGTCCCGTAACCTACCTGTTTCATCTGATGGCAGTGGGAGACGCCGGAGCTGTTCACACCCTGTCGCAGGCAGTCCTCGTCCAAGAAGTACAGAGGAATAATCATAATATGGGAAGGGGCGGAAGAAGGGAGGATAAGCTGAGACGCCGACAACTCCGATCCGCGTGGCCTCTCAAGATAAAATTCGGTCAGTGTAACTTTATTGGAAGGAGACGTGTCTGGTCATGCTGGACTTCTCTCTCCGGCGCCTAGTGGACCTCCTCATAATTGGAGGATAAGGGAGTAAGTGAGGAAGGGCGCAGATGAAAATCATGAGGCACATAATATATCTCTATCTACCTGTATTGCATATTGCATCGTTATTGAGAAAGGAGTTTCTGCTTATGGTCACTTTTCTGTAGTATATAAAAATCATATAAATAGACTATAGTTCCATATACATAATTTAATTTATGTGGATATACTTTAATCTTTTATGTGTAATTATGACATGCTGAGTAGACAATAGGCACTACTGTGTGTGAAAAAAATCAAATCTGGGGAACATTTTATTTTTGCCCTTTTTCATTACGAAATGGAAATATCACTGCATCCCCGGTAAGTTTCTTGTGGGGCACACTCAGGCGCATATTGACCACCTCCACAGTCTCCCCAAGAGTTGGCAGCCCTGTAGTTCCATTGAATGACGCAGTGGGGGTGGGGGCATTTGACCCCGGCGGGAAGCTTCACTTGCGTTCTGAACATTCCGAACCGTCTAACAGGGAGCTTGGAGCCGGTGGTGCCGTCGGCGAGCTGGAGCACGTGCTGATCGAAGCAATCTTGACTATTTGATTGGGGGTCGGTGCAGAGCCTCCATTACATGTGGCCCAAGTGCATGTCCGTCAAGTCAACCTCGATATCAATTACCTGCGGACAAAAGAAACACGATTAAATTTGGAGCTCATAAATGACAGGAATGACCTGTGACCTTGGTTTGACTTGCCTACCTGTCCAGAGGTGTAGCGACCCGTGATGATTCCCTTGTAGAATGTTCCATTGAACTAAAAAAAAGTCAAATGATGGTAATATTCATAAAATGTTATTGATTATTCGAAGTCCATAATTGAACATGAACATAATATGTCATGTTATACTTATTTATTTTTATTTGTTTATTTTTATTATAATTACTTCATTGCTTGCGAGGCTCTGCTTCTGACAGGGGATCCCCACAAACTCCGCATTCCCTCCCGGGGTCATCAGCTTGGTTCACTCCACCGCAGTACAATTGATTGTCATCACGATTTTCTAAAGAGTATTTAAAAAAAGATATCACTATTTTGAACAAGATAAAGTTTTTGGGAGAAACAAGCTAATTTGAACTTGTATATTATATAATATTTACTAAATTTACTATAATTATATGGATTTATTACCTGGCGGATTCAGGGACTGAAATTCTGGCACTCTCCAAATGGACGAGCGACTCACAGGCTTCATAAATCGGCCATGACCACTAACCCCAGCGACTGCAAGCGCCGCAGCCATCAATAATAACATGACTAGCTTTGCCATTTAAAAAAATGGAGAAGAAGAAGAGAAACAATGATAAAGAGAGAAGTCGTAGTTGATGATTAGTGAGCTGCAAGTTTAGTGTGGTGGTTTTATGATCCATTCTGAACTCCAGCTCACAACTTATATACCCCATTTTGGAATTCCTTTTTTCACCTGACAAGCAGCTATTATAACATAATTAGCACTGGAATTCCTTGTGAAGTGGATGCAATAAAATCTTATTAAATAGAATCAATTATTATGGAGTAGGGAGGTAGATGTGATGTGACATGCGAGGTTATATGGAATTTTTGTTATCTTGAAAATGATGACAGTTTTTGGCGTGGCATGATGAAGCTCCCAGTCGAGCTGTGTGACAAGATGGATTAGATATTATCACTTTAAAAAAAATTTCCAACGCACATTACGCACATCCTGATCACAATCCTGTTTATCGACAAAAAAAATTCCTCCGTTCAGAGAGATATGGATTTCTCCGGTATTTTTTTTTGTTGCCCTTTCCATAGTTATAGTTATGCTGAATGAATGAAGTGAAGTGGATGCGATGCGATGGTGTGATCAAAGTTTCTAAATTATGTTGGAAGTTGGAAGGTAAATAACCTGATTGATGTCAGATTACTTTTGAGGAGTGGGATTTTTTTAAGCAAAAACATCATACCATATAATAATATTATGATATTATGATCATACCATATACGCACGCCGTCATTTCCTGTGTTTATTTGATTTTTGTGACTTGTGTGTGGTTTTTCCAAATCATGAATGAATTTACTGTGATGATCATTCATCATATCATATTGACGCAGAGAGAGAGTCGAGTGATTAGAGATGAGCAAGTTGACAGCAAGTAAGTAGATAAGTGGAAGAATACATTCGTGATGACATTCGTACACCATATGCTAGACTTATGTCAAATTAAACTTGTATTATTGTAGTGGTATACCTATGCCCAATAGCAAAGGAGCTCAATCAAATCGGGACTCAAGTAGGATTTTGAATGATTTACCACTTATTTGTCCATTTTATGCTTAAAAACCCTTTCCTTTCCTTATGCTCGATTGAATCCCAGAATGCAAACTCACCGACGAACAAAGAAAGATTTCGGAAGAGTGTGTTCCTTTGTACATGATATAAGTAATCAATCAGGCCTTTTGGGCATTCTTCATCCACCAAAAAATGCTTTTGAACTCATTTACTCAGAAGAATCAGCCAAAAAACAAGATAATCATATGGCATCTCCATCCACCAAAATTAAACTAGCTAAAAATCTACTTTTTCACATCGTCCCCAAAAGTGCAGAGCAAATTAAGCGTGATCTCAACCGGGATATCAATCAAGTAGAATTTCAACTTTGGCGAAAAATGGAATCCCGGCACGGCAATCCTCGCGGATCTCTCCCCGGCCACCAACCTCCGACAATACCTCTCCCGCAGAGATGCCCTCCTCATCTTACCCAGAGTGGCCTCCGACACGCCGTTGACATCCGCGGCGAGATCCACCAGGAGCACAAACATGGCCTTGACGACCCCCGAAAAGAATCCAAAGATGAGGAGCACCACCGCCGGCAGATTTGGAAAGGATATCAGGATGAAGTCGACAAAGGCCCAGGTGAGGGAGCCGAACACGAGCAGGAGACCAATGGCGCTGCCGAGGGCGTACGACCAAATGTAGGTCGTTATGGTGACCATGTGGTGACCTCTGATCATGAGCGAGACGATGTTGACCGGGATCGCAATCGCAGGAGACCCTTGGGCGGGGTCAACTTGGAGGAACCAAATATAGCGGAGATATTTCACTCCCATGATCAACACGATGAAGGGGAGGGTCACCGTGACCACCAGAGACCGAAACAGCCAACCGTAGTAGATGTAGAGGAGGAGGAATCGGACGGGGATAAAGTAGCCAGACAGCTCAGCATTATTGTTCCCCCCTCCGGTGGATGATAACCAGAGGAGAAGGTGGTAACAGGGATCCCAGTCGGCGTACAAAAAGACCGGCACGATTATGGGGATCAGGAGGTTGAGCACGACGCAACACGCAAGGCAAGCTACAGCGCATATTTTCTCGATTCCTGGGATTTCCACGGTGTGTCCAAACGCTTGTACCCCGGCGGCCACTTGAAGAAAAAAAAGTATTTTTTAATGAAATATCAATTTAATAAATTATTCTTCTTTCGATTGATGTACAACTTACGTCGGTGGTATCGCAATGTCGCGTTATTAAACATTGCCACCGCCTCGCCCGCACTAAAAGTGAAGAAGGAGGTGATCATGACAACCACGAGGAAAATGAATAGCTGGAGAAAGACAATCCCAGAGAGGAGCATCGTGTCGGAGGCTCTCGGGAGGAGGAAGGTTCGGCCCAAGTGGGCAACCATGATGAGCGCGTTGAAGAGCCCGAAAATGACTTGGAGCTTGGAGTAGGTCAGCCACGAGTCCAGCGGAGTCACCATCAACCGCCGGGACCGACGGTCCCACCAGAACGGGGAGTAAATCAGCGGAAACCTGTCCAGCACGTTGAAGTGGAGGTGGAGAGTGGTCCAGAATGTTTCGGAAATCATTTTTTTTTCTGCAAGTTGCTGAAAAAAAAACACGGGCAGCTCAGGAGACTGAACCACGGGAGTACGCACTACTCCCTGTTTCCACGAGATAAATGCAAAAAAATTGGCAGTGTTGACTAAAAAATTCGAGTTCCACTGGATTTTCAATTATAAGATTTGGCTTCATTTCCTGAACGAACGGGGACAGTTGACAGTTGATGGGAGGAAAATCGGGTTAGATTAATAGCAAAATATTTTAAATTGGATTTTTTGGCAGTCGAGTCTTACTTTCAAAACATGGAAAAGTTGCTTTTTAAAGAGGGAGGGGTCCTCGGTCCTCCCACATGGAACTTTTTGCAATGCAAGCTGTAGATAATATGTAGATGTGCAATAGGCATTTTCAATTAAGTTGTTTTCGAGGAGTCGAGTGCTCAATACTACTCCGCTATATATGTAATGGATGATTTGGAAGAAAAACAACAGAATTAAAAAAAAAAGTTGTTTACTGACGACTCCAGTTTTCACATGTAGTCACTCACAATTTCATCACAATACTCTCATCTGTTTACATATATCGCGTCAGAATTTTTATGATTAATGCACCTTTTTTTCAATTTGTTTGTCATGAATTTCAATTTCCTTTTTCCTGCTTTGTCAACTCAAGGAAACTTTAATATTTTTGTTGTTGCCAAGTAGAAAATGTCAACATGGGCGCAAAATATGCAAAAAAAATATTCCGTAACTGCAATCCTCTGCAATCCAAAAATTAATATATATAATGCGAGATAATTGCTATGAGCTTGGAATAATATAATATCATTTTTAGCCGAGGTGCGCCGAGTGCTCACCTTGAGTAAAAATATATTATAAACAAAGCCGAACAATTGGCCATTATTATTATTATCCGTTTCAAGAGTCAACCATTTAAGGTTTTTTTATTCATCGCCAGAAAGAATGACTATACGGCTGAAAATACAATGACTATATAAGCTAGGCGAATCATATATAATTTCGAAAAAGGTGAATAATAATTATATTTTAAAAAGAATTTCTCAAGTAGCTGTTTTCAGGAAATATTATTATGGAAACCATTTTGCTATCCATCATGATTTTGCTCTTGTTGTGGACAACCAGTAAGACGAAGCACAAAAGGGCAGAACTTTAAAAAAAATCAGTACTTTAATAATTTTATTAATTTGTCATAATAATTCATTGCGTACGTGTATTCGCTTGCATCAGACTTCTCCGCTGGGTATCGCGTTGGCCTTGGCCCTTCCACAATCCCAGGACGAGTCTTAATACCGACTTATTACAACCCTCGCAGTTTAATGTAATTTAAAATTTTCTTTAATGTAAAATAAAAATGGCGATCGATAAGTAGGGCAGGGACAAGCTTTGATTTTGGCAGTTTGTAGAATGCACTATTTTTTGTTCCATGTATGGA
>JAANSN010006422.1:0-10539 GCA_036850665.1 Dicranocentrus wangi | reverse complement strand
CCATTGTCAGTATAATTTGGAAAACGTGAATACTTTTCGTTGTTGTTTATCATTTGGCTACATATGGATATACGGAGCCGAGCAAACGGAATTAGTATCCGGTGGCACAGAATGATATCCGGAAAAATGTGTTAAAAGTGAAGGATGAGGTTCTTCCAGACAAAACTCGTATTATACGCCTTCATATAGGAAATTATATTATCCTGTATCACTTGGATGGAACCCATGATGACCTCACTTGTCGCCTGCGTGACTATAATTTATCATTCATCTTTATCATTACTGCTTTTGCATCTCGTGTAAAGCTGGCCCGCATTTATCAAGAACTAATATTATTTATACTTCACTTTCATAAATGAACGCTGCTGACATACATTTAATCCCCACCAATCTTGACGATTACAATCCCAACTGATTAGGTTGTGTTACAGGGCTTATGAAGCGAACAATAATGCCTGACAAGTCAAGTCATTCGCTTGGCTTCGCACAGGATGCATTCGTGAGAGGGAACCTCAACCACACTTTTATTAGACTGTGAAAGTCTGCTGTCCTCTTTTGAATCACCTATATAAACTTACAATGTGATTTTACAAGTTGCAAAATACTCCCAAATAGCAGTTCGAATGTAACTTGCTACTACTTTACACTTTAATCCAAGTTAAGCAGCAAGATTTGAAAAACCGTTTTTAAAGCTTACCCTTCCAAACCTACTACGTGGTTCCAATTTTAATGGATTAGAATGAAACTTTATATCCGCAAAAATATAGAAATGCATCAGTTATTTAGTTCCATAATCTTTCTCATATAATTGCAGAAACGATATTATGTCCCTTAAATTTGTGCCAATAAATAACAAAACACCTGTCATAACACTCAAGTAAATTATTTGAGCAACGGTCAGAACAATTACATTTCCTTCATTGGGGCCATGCTGCATAAGTTGCGTAAGAAGTGTTTGATTTGCTTAAAACATTCGGGTTTGTACTAGTAAGAAATTGCCTTTCATAGATTAGTTTTTTGACCAAACATCAAGTCTTTAATCTGACGATAATGAAACTTTGTAAATGAAATACGTATATCTTAATGATATTATGCCATTCGTCTCCAAATCCTAATCGCTTGGTTCTTAGGCCGAACTTCACAATCTTCAGAATTAAACCGCATTCCCTCATAATATCGTACATGCTCTCCCTCTGGATTCAGATTATCACCTGCTCTCTCATACTCGGACCACCCATTTATCGTCAGATTGATCAACTTGGGATTAACATTCATGGTAAACTCTTCATATTGCATGGCTTTTATACGGGGAGCACACGCCTGCTGTGTATCACCCCAAACAGGTGACCCGTTACCCTCCGCTCGGAAAAACAGTCCAGCGTACGTACTGGTGATATCTCGCCACATCAGTATAGGCCACAGGACCTCAGGACTTTGTTGACCATAATACTCCACATAAATGGAGCCAACTAGGACTACCCGGGAGCTCATGTGTGTAACTTCGTCGGTCAGCTCTTGCAGCTTAGTTTGCAGATGAGCCACCACTTCCTCGTGTTGTCGCCGTAAACTTATGATTTCAGCTACAGCGTCTTGAAGGGACCACGACAGGCTCTTCTGACACATGACCAAATTCCGTTTGCGACATGACGCATGAGCCCATTTCCCCATGATATTATTTTGGCTGTTGAGTAGTTCCGCTGGCCGCAGCTCAATACAGTCATCTTCACCAGTGTCATTCCGGGGATAACCATCCATCCAGTTTGTGTATGTTAGCAGATCCCCATTGTCCCACTTAAACTGGGATGAGTCAACATCGTACCTCCCTCCAAGCCAAATGTAGTCAAAAATCCCATCCGTATAATTTTCTAGCAGTTCTTGGATTTGAGCGTCTTGGCCCATTACCAAAGAGGCTGGGGAAATGTCGTCGTCACTTTGCGAAGCACAAAAGGCTTTAGCATCCTCGTATGTTTCCAGGTTGGTGAAAGCCTTGATGCATAGCTGGCCTTGGAAGGGAGTCCAGGTTGATTCGCAGGTGGGAGCTGTGTTGGGAGAATTTATTTTTAATCATTGCAACATTTTAGCTTAAACTTGAACACATTTTTGGATAAATTGATTGAGTACCTCCATTTGCAACAGACAGAACGATGGACAGTAGTAGGCAAAATGTTATTGTCATCCTGACAAGGCTGTTTACACAATTCCTAAAAATATTGAAATCCAAACCTAGTTGGAAATACTAGCGGAGGAGAAGAATGGATACTTGTTGAAGTGATTGCTTGTCCTGTGACCTGTGAATTCAAATTGCGAAGCTGAACTAAACAGCAAGTTACGTCACGTAAGAGCAAAGGGAGCATTTCGATTTAACCTTCATCCACATCGCATGTAATATAGTGTGGGTAACTAAACCGTATTCTACCGTAGGTGCTATAAATCATCGTTAATTCTTTTATGATTTTTATCGTATCAAGGGAATTCCAAACCTTTATGTACGCTGAGTAATTTGATAATAGCAAAAACAGAAAGCTGTATGTAAATTATGAATATTTGCGCATGAACTGCCTACATTATATCTATTTTGATGAATTTTATTTTGATAAAAAGGCGATGGCTGCATGCCCAAAACAAAGATTTAGTGGTGGTTGCTTGTTCTCGTGGAATACCCTGTTAAGTTATTGGAATGCCCTAGTCTCGTGGAATACTCTGCCTTTTGTTGCAGCTAACGATTATAATTGAATCCGAAACTTGCTAATATACCAACATAAATATAAAAAATATACACCCAGAATGTATCTAGTGTGGCTGCAAATGCAGTTCAATTAGTAACTTTTAATGTAACTGAGAATTGACCATGTCAATTCGTACGCCGCCGCTTGGTTAAACTGCTAAACACAATCACGACGACGACGGTTCTGGTGGAATCAGAAATTCGAGTACGCGATTTGACCTACTCTGTCTGAAAGGATAATGTGCACGGAAGAATGCTTCCATATAAAATGAGCACGGCATTTACTTACCTGGAAAGCAGTTATCTACATTATAACTGCACCACCAACATGTACTTTTATGTATGTGCTATAAACGTGCCACAGAGATTCGTAATCACTCCAGAGCAAAATAGTTGCGGTGATAATCCTTTATTCACGTACACTATCCTGTTGAGCGTAGTCAGATAACACAGCAGGATCAGATTTCCAGCCAACTGCGTGTAGGAATTTATCATATGTTTCGCCAGGGCTTTTGTAGCCAATTCGCAGTAGTATCGTAGTATTCTATTCATTCTATTAAAGTGTTTCTAGTCATTCAAACAAGAAGGGAATTTAAAGTAATGCTGCTAATCAAAACTTTTTACCACTTTTAGTGAAGGCTGGGACCCTCGCACCTTCCGAAACTCAAGCAGGATAATACCTATACGCGATACTCATTACTCATATAGTGTAGTTCATTATATGATTTTTACCACCCCCAATTTTTTATACCCCCAGCTTCATTGTGCTGTACATGGTCTTGACCCTATACAAACGAGGCAATTTATTTGCAAAGTAACTGTCTAACAAGCACATTATAACAAGCTCATTATAATACACCGCATTTCAGAAGGGAATTTTTATAGGTAAAAAGTTTGTATTTTTAGCATAATACTATAATATCAGCTGTCTAAAAATATAGGTTTTCAATCGGCCATTATTTTGGTTAAAATTATTTGCTACTATTATTATTAAATTCATATAAATTATGCACTAAACTCGTTCTGAATGCATGCTCTGGGTCAATAGCAAAACATTTACCCCATGTCTCATTTGCTATTTCATCAACTATAAACGGTGGAGTAGCAAAGCAACGGAAGGTTTGCAACAACTCCAACCAACGGATGCTTCCAGTTGTTTCACATGAGCCCAGCAAGATCTTGCCCACTCTCTTCCACACAATATATCCCACCACTTGCCAAGTTGATGAGCTAAACGTAAGCACAAGATTGCTGGTCTTTCCAATTCCAGTTGTCGTTTTCGTTGATTCTGTCGGATAGGATATTGTACAAGTACAATCGCTTCCACATAAACGGTTTGCACGCTGGAGATATTCTCCAAAATGGGCAGTAAATTATCTCTGGCTTTAAAATTGCAATGAAATTGGATAGATGGTGTGTATAGTCTTGTGGGAAAAATAATGCACAACAGCAATGCATGCACAAACAATGAACTACATTATCATACTTTACATGCAATCCTCAATCCAATTCTGCGGGTGAAGGAATGTCAAATACAGTGGAATATATAATATAGCATGGGTACTTGAAAAATGTATGCAGCAATACGCATAATGTAACCATCGATTTATAGTTCACATGTATCAATATATGCATTTCTTAACACAATTGTTTCGTCCGATACAAAATACAACTAAAGTGTCTATATAGCATCATCATCTTCATTGCGCTTGCTGAATGAGAATTGGAAGACCAAGACTAATACAACCGTACTCGTCTTTTTGTTAGTTATTCAGGAATAGCTGATACATTTTATTACAGGGCTTATTACGCACGAAATGTTTCTTCACAAACATGAAGTTCTTTAAGAACCTAATTGTACTTAAGATGCAAGAAAAGCTAAACTCGGAGAATAAGATGGGTAACAAGTATGTATAGCATCATATATGTACGATCATAGGCAGTTTCTTCAGCTCAATGTACAAGATCCCTTACATTAAATCATCACAGCTCGCCAATTGTGCCACATTGTTATCAGTAAAAATTATTATCTGTAAGTAGGGAGATATCGCTCTTTTTATGACACAAATATCTGGATCCATGGGCTTATGCCACAAACACCTACTTACTACAGAGCTTAATATCATCAATCAATGCTACTGATTCTGTTTAACTGTTTGTTGTATCCAGAATACCATATTTGCTTGACACGGTTGCCTCCTTTATTTTCCATCCCGATTAGCCAAGCCAGTTCTACTTTTTGCTATAACAAAATACTTACTTTTATATTTTCTTCAGCTTCATCACAAATTCACCTCCTTCACCCAACTCAAATTAATATAACATGTGGGTATTGCAATCTTTATGTTTGGTAGGTCTGGGTTTGTAGTATGAATAATATGCAATATGTTACGACAAAAGATGATATTTTTTAAAAGTAAGTGCGTAATCATCTTTTAACGGTCCTAAAGGTTTCCTGTTTTCTTTGCAATGAATACTATGATTATCCCCATTTCTTAGTCATATTAACTGAAAACGTCTTTCTTACTTAATGGTAAATCTGCACAAGTCATTTAAGCGAGGAGTATCTTGTTTGTTTCATCATATCATCAGTTCGGGTTTGGCTTGCTATATATGACCACAAAATATTACCATATATGTCCATCCATATTTCACGACTGACGTTCACTCCAGCTGAAAAAAAATTGTTTGCATAATTTGTTGTTTTCTGGTTCTTCAATAGTCAACGTCAACACGTTCTCTTGGGCTACTTGAGTACAGATCATTCTGGAACCATGGACTAAAACCAACCCTACCAACATGCTTTTGATCAGTTTATTGGGTTGGGTCTGATAGCATTGGATGGTTAAGATAAGCGAGATTTTATGTTCAAACCAAATTTGGAAGTGTACATTCCACCGGAGATAACAAATCGACACTACTGACTTTTAACATTGCAGAAAAGACCAATGAAACCATATTGGACGGTTATTTTATGTCAATGATAAAATAATAAACGCAACTTTGACAATTACACTAACGCTGCATATTTTCATTCTTGCTAATTTTCTTTCTTTCTTTGAATGCAAACTACTTAATTACTATTTACTAATGCACAGTAGCAAAGTGAAAGACTTTCGCGAAACAATACTATCGTCCAGCGTAAAGTTCAGAAGCTCCTAAACGGTATCGATGATTCTTTGGACTTTACCATATATGGAAAAGAAAAAGAATCAATAATCAATCAACCAAATGCGTCACAAGTAGTATCAATGTTGCATAATTATGCTGGATCAGTGACAAAATGTATATAATCTGTTTATTATGTAAGGCCTTACATCATCATGCTATACCATCCCAACTCCCGTAATACATATTTCAATCATGCATGTTAAATAACATAAAATATCAATTAAAATATGACGTGATTTTTCCTTCTGCCCATAAATCAATCTGGTTCGACACTTTGAGCTGACCAATATAAAAGAAACCCTCTGAAATAAATTGACTTTCAATTCCAGTTGCAACAGCAAGTTCAGAGAAAGAAACTCTGATATAGTTAGAAAATATGTTAGCTTTTAATCTTCTTTTAGTTACTTTAGTCGGCCTTGCGGCTGCCCAATCAGATCCCAACTTTGCCCCAGGACGACACGCCATTGTCCACTTGTTTGAGTGGAGATGGAATGACATTGCTGAGGAGTGTGAACGATTTTTGGGACCATATGGATTCGGTGGTGTTCAGGTACAACAAAATTCTTATACAAATACGCATTTTTGCTAAACGTCAATTCAAACATGCACACACGCACACATATTTCATAACACAAATTGAATTTTATGTAGACCTCCCCAGTGAACGAAAATGGCGTCGTTAACGATCCTCCAAGACCATGGTGGGAAAGGTACTGTATAGAATCCGATTCTAATAATATTTTTTTAAACCGTCAGACATTTTATTTACACTTGCACGAACGAAAGTCATTACTAAAAATAATGTCGTACAATACATTCTAGGTATCAACCTGTCTCCTACAATGTTTTAACAACTCGATCTGGAACCGCCGAAGAATTCGCCAGCATGGTCCGCCGTTGCAACGCCGTCAACGTCCGAGTCTACGTGGACGCCGTCATCAATCACATGACAGGATCCGGCATGCGTGGACAGGGAACAGGAGGAAGTAACTACAACGCCGGAAACCACGACTTCCCCGAGTACTCCGCCCAAGACTTTAACGACCGCAGCACTTGTCCAAGTGCCTCTGGCGGAATTGAGGATTACAATGACCCCATTCAAGTGCGCAACTGCGAGCTCGGCAGTCTTCGAGATCTCAACCACGGAAAGGAATACGTCCGCCAGCACATTGCCGACTTTCTCAATCATCTCATCAGTCTCGGCGTTGCTGGATTCCGGGTTGACGCCGCCAAGCACATGTGGCCCGGGGACATGGGAAACTTTTTAGGCAGACTGAACAATCTCCCAACGGAGCACGGCTTTGCTCCCGGCTCAAAGGCATTCGTCTACCAAGAGGTTATCGAGAGTGACTCGGAGCCAATCAAGGGATCCGAATATTTTAGTTTTGGGCGAGTTACAGAGTTTAAGTATGGAAGATTTTTGGGCCGCGTTTTCCGGAAATACGATCAGCTCAAGTATTTGGTCAACTGGGGCACCGGCTGGGGAATGTATCCGGATGGAAACTCGCTGGTCTTCATTGATAACCACGATAATCAGAGGGGTCATGGTGGGGGTGGGGCGGACATTCTTACCTTCAGAGTTGCGAGGATGTACAAGATGGCGACGGCTTTTATGCTGGCTCATCCTTATGGTCTTACCAGGATCATGAGCTCGTATTACTGGGATCAAAATTTCGAAGGAGGATCGGACAAGAATGACTGGGTTGGACCACCTAACAGCAATGGAGCCACGCTGCCTGTGCCAATCAATCCAGATCTTACTTGCGGAAATGGTTGGATTTGCGAGGTAAAAAAGTATTTTTGAGGATTAATATTTTTTGTCGAAATGTGATATTATGTAAAGCTATATAAATTGACGTATATTCCTCTGTTTTGCAGCATCGTTGGAGACAAATCTACAACATGGTCAAGTTCCGCAGTGTTGTATTTGGGACTGGCCTGAATGACTGGTGGGATAATGGGAATAATCAGATCGCCTTTTGTAGAGGCGACAAGGGATTTATTGCCATCAACAATGACGATGCTCCGTTGAGTGGAACTTTCCAGGTTTGTGAAATCGTAAATTGTAATTACCTCATACAAAATGTTTATTTACTGCATTTTTATTTTGAATTGTGTTGTAAATTTGTAGACTTGTCTTCCTCCCGGTCAATACTGTGACGTCATTTCCGTGTAGCATTGAAAATGGCTCATGCACTGGAACAGTGGTCACCGTCGGGAATGGTGGAACTGCTAACATCAACATTTCAAATCAATCTGAGGACCCTGTGATAGCCATTCATGCTGAATCGAAACTTTAAAAATTTCTTACACACAAAGTAACGATATCTCACAAAAGTTTGCAGTTTTTGAATATTGCTTAACTTTATGTCGATAAATTAAAAACTGCTTTTTATGGAATCAACAATTTTATTACGAGACATTTGAGGATCTAGAAGGAGTTATTTGCCTATTTAATTATAAGACTTGCAAAAGCATTCACATGCAGAATAACTGTTTTCTGCCGTCTTTGTTCAGTACAGATCACCACACCATTTGCAAATATTTACTCTAAACTCATACATAAAAGGTAATGGCCGCTCTGCGGAGATAAAAATGAATCGTGGAATTTGATACCAGTACACTGTGACTCATCAGCTCATTCTCGTACATTATCCTGGGCTGTTCATTAAATAATTTGTGCTTGTTAAATAGTCAAATATCATCATTCGTATCAAATAACATAATATGCAGGGGAGGATAAACAGGCTTGAAAGATCAACGAAAACCTAGCATACAAACGTGAAAATTATGTAAGACAGTACATCATGGCCGAGACCAGCACGTAGATAAATACTTCCATAATTTGTGCTTAATTAATTAACACCAAAACTCAATTAAGATAATATGACGCCACTTGCCTTGTGACAAAAATTCCATCCCGTGGCGACCCTTTAAACTTGAAAGCATAAAAGAAATGCTATAATTAATTAGCCATCAATTTCAGATCCAGCCAGAGCAGAGGGTAAAACTCTGTTGAATATAAACAATCCTGTTGGGCGTCAATCTCCTTTTAGTTAGGTTGGTTGGGTGGGCTGCCCAAACAGATCCCAGGCCTGCATGCCATTGTGCACTTGTTCGAATGGAGATCGGATGACATTGCCGAAGAGGGTGAACGATTTTTGGGACCATGCGGTTTCGGTGGTCTTCAGGTAAATCCACCTACTAATCCCTAGCAATACTATTCCTTTAAGCAGTCTTCGTGGAAATTACGTTTAAATTCTAACTCATTTATTTGAATGCAGACCTCTCCCGTGAATGAAAATGCAGTCATTATCAGTCCTTCAAGACCGTGTTTGGAAAGGTATCAGTTTGTTAATTAGAGTGTGAATGGGAAGTCCACATGAAATTAAATCTAGCACATCTGCAACAATGTACAAGAACTTCTGCTCATTTGAACCATAAAAAATAGTTATTTGTGAAATATCGAAACTGGAATAATCTTGTAAGTTTGGGCAAGACTCTGCCCTTTGGTTATAAACGTTGAGCTTGAATTTATTTTGTGTAAAATATGATCTGTAGATAAATTAACATGTGAATGTTCCGGAGTTCATTATGGCAATATAAGAGGTTTAACAAGGTTTATTTAAAGTTCCGAGCGTTACCCGCACCATTTTTATGAAAATGATCCGTCAAGTAACATTACGATTAAAAAAATTCCCAAGCTACATAAATCTATTATAAATATTATATAATTATACATATAAAATGAGAATTTCTGAACTGACAAACTAGGCTACTCGTTTCCAAATCCGTATTTCTTGGTTCGTTGGACGAACTTCACAATCGTCCGTGTGAAACCGTACGCCCTCATCCTTTGGACCCTTATCATACCATCCTACCAGTCCAAATGCAGACCAGCCACTTTTTGGTAAATGCAATGGGTTTGGGTATCGATTACCGTAAGTGACCTCCATTTGTGATATACGTGGGGAGCAAGCACTTTGCGTAATACCCCAACCGCCTGAGCCGCCGCCACCAGCCCGAAAAAACAGCCCTGCAAAAGTAGCCGTGATGTCTTGCCACGCAAACTGGGGCCAAAGTTTTGCAGGGCTCGGCTGATCATAATACTCCACATAAGTTGTACCGATTGGGATAACCGCACGCCGCAAACTTACAATTTCCTTTACTGCATCTTTTAGCGACCATAACAAAGGCTTCTGGCATATTACCAGATTTCGTTTTCGGCATGTCTCATGAGCCCATTTCCCGCGAATATTGGTAGAATTTCTGACTTCGGATGGACGCATTTCGATACAAGCGTCGCCATCAACATCATCCCTGGGATAACCATTCATCCAGTTGCTGTAGCTTAAGGGTGTTCCGTCCTCCCATTTGAAATGAGATGACCCAACATCATACCTCCCACCAAGCCATATGTAGTCAAAAAAGTCTTCGGTGTAACTTGCCAACATTTCTTGCATATCAGCGTCTTTGACAATCAGCAAGGAAGCCGGGGCGGAGGGATCTCCTTGGGAAGCACAAAACCCTTTGGCATTATCGTATGTTTCCACATTGGTGAAAGCTTTGATGCACAGCTCGTCCTTGTACGGAGTCCAAGTGGTCTCACATGCTGGACCTGTCAGACATAGAAATTGTTTTTT